>JAJVHD010000041.1:600000-909759 GCA_022207745.1 Brachionus rubens | reverse complement strand
TATTTAAAAGCACCACTTTATTTTATATCGCATTGCAAAAGAGTCAAAAAATAGAAAAAAGAAAATTGAAAAAAAATTTTAACTTGCCAACAAATAGATTAGATTAATGTTATTAAAAATTTGAAAAAATTTGAAATTTTCTTTTTTTAGACAAAGTTTGTTGTAAAGGCAAATTTGTTAACCAACCTTGAGAGATACGATGCCCAAAGGTTTGTTTCACGCAGCGCTACTGTTCTTGTTACATTGTTCATTCCATTCCCGATTTTTAATTGCGAAGGACTGTATTTTCGACACCCTCGAATCATTTGTTTTTAAAAACACCTCTTTCAGGTTTGGTGCAAGCATTTACATCAATTAACAATTTTGAGACTAGAAACTGTTAACATTCTCAACAGAGTGCCCCTGGCAAAGAGTTGTTTTTTGAACACAACCCGACATTGATAGTTAAATTTTAATCCTGACCTAGTGAGCTTAGTTCAAAGTGGAAATGTTAAATAAAAATGTACTCGCCACTTTTCTAAGCTACTTTTAGCATCAATCGAAGATAGTTCTCTATTCGAAACGTACTGTCGAAGATGTGGAGGTGTAGAGGGGTGGGGTTGAATGTTTCAATAGTGGTTAGGTATGGAGGTCGTTCAAAGAGTGGTCCCATGCGAATCGAGAATGTCGAATGACAGCAATCTAATTATTCAGAATGAAGATGGTGTTTGTCTTTTTTAAAAACAACATGGCCTGGTTTTCTAGTAATATGTAGGTACCTAGGGGACACTCCATAAACAACACTATCTTATTATGTTGAAAATTAAGTCATCTTCTTGAGATTTAACAAACGCGCGGGACTTACATCAGGTTCGAGAAAATATTGAAAATTTTGCAAACGGTCAAGAGAACTTCCTCAATATCAAGTCACATGGGACATAATCGAGCCATTCGGCCTTACTCATGCACACACTTAAGTATAATAACGACAAATAAAAAAAAACGCCTTTATCCGATTCATTCATTAGTTGTGCTGTGGTATATCATCGAACTGATGACAGTGTATCGTTGTTAAGTTAGACAAAGCAATTGGTTCGTGTAGAAAATGTATATCAGTCGAAAACTTTCCGGTTCAGAAAAAATTTTTCAGTTTACAAATAATTCTATTCATGAGAAATTATTCAATCTAAAATTAAGGTAAGTACCATACGTTAGTGACCCTATACATTACAGGGGATTAGATGATCTAATTTAAACTTTTTAAAAAATCAATTGTGCGTAACAAAAATGTGCATAATGTTGCACGTTATCAATATTTCACTATTGTAAGGTCTTATGTCAATTTTGCGTTTTTTCGGATAATGTTGATTATCTGAAATGTAATACCTCTGTTTTAACGTATTTAAGATCTTCATGACTGTAAAAAATATATTGAAGTTCCAGAGAAACCTTACAAGTAATAAATGAGGAGTAAAACATGCATAGTATTTTGGATGCCGGTTGGTATGCTTTACTGAAAAGTGTTTGCGTAAAGTAGTTGTGTTCGTGAGTAAAAAATGTGACTCAAGACGACTTAAAACTTTAGTTCAAAGAAACTGGTGTTTTAAAAAGTTAAACTCCAAAAAATGTATAGATTTTTGAGATAGGAAGGTACTTCAAAGCTGAAAAAAAAAAACGTCAAAATTACCCCATACTCTACTTCTAGTGGTAAAGCATGATAAAAGGCTGAATGATTTGGTAACTACTTGCGTGGGCAAAGAGAGAATGATCAATTAGGAAATGATGACAACTAATTTGTCAGTTTATTACCGAGTGTTACTTCGATAAAGAAAGGACGCTCGAGACAGAATGTAAAAGTTGGAAAAAAACAGCCGAATCTGAATCAATCGATGTGTGAACTAATCGAAGTAACGAACCAAGAATGATGAATGAGAACTAAAATAAAAGCTCAACGAACTAGTAAGGTCAGATTAGAGCATCGAGACCTGAATAAAGTTTTAGACGGAGCATGAAAACCTTTAACTGATCGACATTATAAGAAGGAATGACTTGCGCCTCATAAAACTCAAATCCGAAGAACTCGCCGGGGATGAACACCGTAATGATAAGACCCGAAATCGAACAAGTCCGATTTATTAGCAAGCACAAGAAAAAGAAGATCACATTAGACAGAACGAGTCTAACAGCAACAAGTTACAATTCATAGCAACGCGTTAACTATCTTTTTCTGATTTATTAGTTTAATTTATTTCAATTAAAATTAAACTCCTAATTGGAGAGAAGTAAAATAATAAAATAAAGTCTACCAGGAAGCTGGGATATTATGCTGGGTTTTATTCATCAGCAGTGAAGGGGCTGTGAAGATCGATTTAGGAACTCGGAATTGAAAGCAAAGGTTCGGTCTGTGATGAACAAAAAGATTTAGGAGTTGGATTCATAAAATTTCGCGTTTTTTTAGATGACAAGTTATTAGGGTTGTTTTATAGCTATAATGTTAATCATCATAACTTTAATTCATTTGGATTATTCATTAGATTAAAGACCAAATAGAAACGCTCTTACCTCAGAACGATATGCTTAATTTTATTTTTAGATTTTTTGATTATAAGTATTTTTAAAATTAAGTGGAAAACTTTGTTGATGAAAATTTTGTTACGTCATTATTGAAATAAAAAGATCCTCACGAGCAACAGCCAAGCAAACCGCACGAAAATATGTCGAAGTAGAAAGGTGAGAGAGTGGTCCTTAAAGTAAGAAAGGAAAAAGTGAGTCTGGAAGACCAGTGAGTTTTCGATAAGGGACAGCCCTTGTTGTACAGCGGTAGTATAGAGTGCAACCCCTGAGTTAAGTACTCGCAAGTATATAAGTGAACCTATAACATTTTACGTTGACCATATTCCGTCATCTTAAGTTAATCCATAATACGTTGATCTAGGACGTTGCCGAGTGTGTTCCACACGATTTGACATATTGTTGATATTCAAACCACGAGTAAGGAAATCTGTAGAAAACGGTAATCAAAATCCTCTTGATGAACGATCTTGGCAAAAGGGTGAATTACTATGAGAAATAGAGTAATACATATTTGAACTTGAACTCATGAGTTGGCTTATGATTGATAAATAATGCATAGTGACCTTTGTTGTAATAATTAGGACGAATGTATGCTTCACTTTCAAGCCAAATACCCTTTCTTTTGATCGAACCGAAAACTTGGTTTGGTTTTCTTGAAGATAGAACGCGAAAACAGACATTACCGCGGCGGAAAACACCTATATGAAAAAAATGAAGAGCAGGAAGGGATTGAACTCCTCCCTCATCCAGCATTTAGCCCAGATCTTTCCCCTTCTGATTATCATCTTTTCCGGTCTATGGCTCATTTCCTTAGAGAAATGGAATTTTACTAACCAAGACCAAATTGAAACTGGGGTGCCTTGAGTTTTTTAGGCCATCAATCAAGGAATAGTACAAGAGAGGTATCGAATTGCTTGCTGATAGATGGCTAAAGACCATAGAACATAATAGTGTATACTTTGAAGATTAGATACTAACCGTTTTTTTTTTCAATAAAATAAAAAACTTCAAAAAAACGCGAAATTTTATGAATCAGCCTAAATTTCAATGAAACAATTCAAACATAAAATTCACTTCAAAACTTAAAATTTTTCAACAAATATCAATCACAAATAATGTTTTAATAATTTCGGCAAAACTTAAACAAAATTATTTAACAACATATTAAAATGTTATTCAATATTTGTCAAACACATTTTTTCTTTTTTTTTTTAAAAAACTTGTGTACTTTATTCCTTCTCTCTAAAGTATTCTCGTTTGATCATACTCAGTCTATATTTTTTTTAAAATATAGTTCTACTTGAATGCCCAAACTCAATTTAAATCTTTATTTAAAAAACACGGTTTTTGTTTTGTCAGTTTGTATTTTTTTGTTTTCGAAAAATCATCTAATGAACAGCCGGTAGTAAAAATAAAAGTTCAAAAAAAAAACAAAAATATTTTTTTTTATTATTATTTTAATTGTTTTAGTCACACTAATTACAATAAGAGGCATATTTTACAACTATCATTATCTAATTCATCGAAACGCCATTTGGCTAAGGCTTTTAAAAAAGATAATAAAACACAATTAACAAGTGATATATTAGTCAAGCGAAACATAACACACACACAGTATGTAAGTAATTATAAAAAACAGAGCTTTAGGGAATACAAAAAAAAAACACAAATTGATTTTTTATTGATTTTACGTTTTTTCTGGTTAGATAAGATTTTTTAGAGATTCAATGTGAAAATAGTTTTAATCATATTTCCTTAGTCAATATTTGAAAAAAAAAAATAAAAAAATTCTTTCGAGACTTGTTAATACATTTTCTCAGCAAGTGTTTATTTTTTTTCAATTTTTGTTCAAGTGAATATAAATTGTTAATAATCGGAAAAATTAGTTCCATTTTCTTATCTGACTTTTTGTCGTTGTAAAAAATCATCGTAAATACACTTCTCAAAAATCACGGTATTTTTATAAATATTTTATGAGTTAGTTTTTTTTATGAAAAAAAGTCAAGAGGTATAAAATATTGCATGTAGAATTTTCGGCGCTGTTTCATACTCATATAAAATATGTAATTAGTAAACAAAAAATTATGTAAGAAAAATAATAATAAAAGTCCAACGTATCCGAACAAAAACAAAGTTCTATAAAAGTAACACGATAGTAGCTTATCACTTTAAAATCTCATTGAAATATTAGTCCTATTGAAATACGATTCGAATCTAAACATTAAATAATCTTTAGTTTTTAAATGTATATATAATTTTGTAACGGTTATAAATAAATAAATAATAATATTTTAGTTATTAAGCGAGACACACTGAAGAGGATGTGTATTTTTTTAAAGATTTTAATCGATCAAGATTTTAATCAGTTTTTTATCACTCTAAAAAAAAGTTTACAAATTTGATTTACCAGTATTGATTAACTAATCGATTTTAAATATAAACTCAGTAGAGTTCCAGTTCTCTTTTTTTTTCTAGTCACAAAAATTTTTAAATTGAAGATTTTTTTTACATTTTTTTTTATTCGAGATTTTTTTGTTATGCGGATTTCCGCGGTCTCGGTAAAAATTACCGTAAATATTTGTTTTCTAATGCGGTATTAAAATCCCGAAAATTTGGTCTTAGTGCCGCGTAAGAAAACAAATATTTACGGCAATTTTTACCGATACCGCGGAAAACATGAAGTCGAATCCAAATATTGGTCGTGGTACCGTATAACTCAGTATACTTCAAAATTAGAATCGGTAGGAGTAGTATTAGTACAGAGCTTTATAGAAGCTATTTCAAGTGACTATTTTTAACATTTGGATAGGATCATATTGTTCTACTTTTAGTAGTAGTAGTACTTTTTCTGTGCAGATCTAAACATCTAGTAGAACAGTCCTAGACTTAATAGTCGGGTAGGCCGTAACATGATTTTTCTTTATACTCGCTACGTTTGCATCTTTCGACGCCCTTATTTAAAGTCAAAGAGACTCGCGAGTCCCAATACGATGATTTTCAAAGTTGTTCTAGTTTCAGGCCATCTAGAGAATGACTAGTCGATGATTCTAATCGGACCAGGGTTCAAACTAGTACAACTACTATACGCCAAAGCTGTGGTTTTATCTGCTCGGTCACGACATTTCTTTTTGTCGATGATATCCAAATGCTTACGGTATATTCAAGGCGTGGTTCTTACCGCAGCGGCATTGTGAAGTATAAAGAGAGAAAAACAATTATGAAAAATCCGAAATATTGCTCTAAACTTCACACTGTCTAACGCAGCCTATCATGAATCGAAAATTCATTGAATAAGACTATTCATTAAAGCATATCAAATAATTTCCTGTTTCGAGACGATGATGAAAGGGTTAAACGAATTTTAATAGGTTGACTAAGTTTTTAAACGGCACCAGTTTAAACCTCATTATTTTAAAATTAAAACAAACGTTTCATTAATTCAAACTTATCGTTTCTTAATAAGTGATTTCTTAATTCCCGATTCGAGTATTTAAAAAGGTAGACTTTTTCAAATTTTAAACTTTATCTTACAAAAAATCAACTTACAATCCGTTAAACTTTTTTTCCTTTTTGTTGTGTGCAAAATTCAAAATTTCAATGGCCTATATATTTTATCTCTATTTGTATATTAAAAACTAAGTTTTATTTCGTTCGAGCCATTTTTTTTTAAAAAATAAAATTATTTTTAATTTTTTTAGAATTCAAACAAAAAAAAATAATGAGAATAGCTAAACGTAAACGTTGTTTATCAAACGAAAATTTCGGCCAAACGTTAAACAGTAACCATTAGAAATTATCTTTGTTTTTTCGTAAAATTAAACTTTTTTTTCTAATTAGGTTTGGACAATGATTTGGAATCATCAGTATCAAAAAAATCCAAGCGAAACAATCAAACAACCACTAAATTGAATGATATATCAAACTATTTTGATTCAAAAGAGGTAATAAGTGAACAAATGGATTTAATTAAAACCAGTTGTTTTTTGAAAAAATGACAAAAAATCGAAAATTTTTTTAATTGAGCTCAAGATAACAGAGACCAGTATTTAAAGAGGAATATTTTTTGTAAAACCAAAACAAAAAAAAACAATAAATTTTTATTGCACAATCTACATAGGACCTTAGTTTAAGTGGAAAGGTCTTGTGTATTTTTTTGTGCAAGCAAAAATTTAACTTGTGACTCGACATTAAAAAAATTTTCGATTTTCAATCCCATACGAACTTTAGCCTGTAAAAGAGCAAATTCAACACACCTGTCAATTCATCGATTTTTTTTAAAGTTCAAAAATTTAATCGACAATTTTCGTTTTAACTGAAATCTTATCTTTTATCAATAGGGGGTTTCTCTCTTGTAACGGTTGGTAGGCTTATTAAGTAGATAAACCACTTGAGATAAATCACTTGAAAGTCTTAACTACTTTTTTTTGACTAGAAAAAATTACAGAACGGATTCAATGTTCATTAAAACCCCTCATTCGCAGATTTTTTGGTCTTTATTGAAAATATAGCTTCTAAAATTAATGCAGAATTCTCTTTAGATTACGCGGCTATGAAAAAATCATCGGTACGCGGGTTCTATTGTGACTACGTGCTTTTTTAAAGTGAACACCATCTTTTTTTAAGCCTGACAGCCCGTTTATGATGTCCTGGAGAGTTATTTCACATTAGACAAGTGCCCCAGCTCCAACCGGAACGTTTCAGCTTTCAGGCAATATATTCATCTCAATTTTTACTTTCTCCAATCATGAGTAACAGAATGTTTTAGCAAAGCCACTGTTCAATAGGCTTGGAAAATCGGAAGTGGTAAAATTTTAAAAAAAATAATCTGAAAATTTATGAAGAATCGTTTCCAGAGGAAGCAGATGTGCAAAAAAAATGGCTCCCTTAAAACACGGTTCTATTTTAAAATGAAAGGCCTCTTTTTTTTTAGCCTTTTCGCCCGATTATGACTTTAGGGAGATTTTTTTTTACTTTCGACAAGGGTCCCAGCATCAACCGAAACTTCTCAGCTTTCAGGCAATATATTCAACTCAATTTTTACTTTCTCTAATCATGAGTACTATAATGTTTTAGCAAAGCACCTGTTCATTAGGCCTGCGAAAATGGGTGATGGTAAAATTTTTACCCCCATGGAAAATATGATTTTCCAAGATTTTCATGGTCGTAAATTTATAATCTTAAAAAATGAGAAACAATTTTTTTGTTTCAATTACTAATCCTAATAAATTATGCATGAATAAAATTATGAACCCCGCCTGAATTTTAAAAATCTAACCTTGACTCAACTGACCTTAGAAAAAAAAAAATATCTAACAAAAAAAACTTAGAACATGTTACAACATTATAATTTTTTTTTTGTAATTAACGGAAATCGTATTGGATTGTGATCCAATCAATATAGTTGCTGCTCACAAAGCCTCTTCTTTTAGCCTTACACCAGCGTCAAGTGTAAACTAGTTTAGCCGATTTGAATGAAGAACTCTTAAATGAGCCTATAAAAAAAGTGTTGTCAATTAAAGTTAAAAAGTCTCGTTCGACGACGACGGACGACGACAACGACCAAAAAACGTGGTCGTAAAAATCAAAACAATTAAGACATACCTCAAAGAAAAAGAAAACAACGATTCGCAACGATGTAATTTACAAAAATGTAAGCTCAATTGAAACAGATGAAGAACAACTACCAGCCTCAAAAAAACTGTAACAGAATCAGATCTTCTTAACGATTTGAATTTATTCTACAAAAATTATGATCAATTAAAATCAAAACCGATAAAGTTAAGTCAAACACCATTTCCAACAATGTCATGGACAGATAAATTCGATTTTTATACTTGTATGCGTTCATCTGAGATTAAATACAAACGAAATTATTCATACTTAAATTTTCACAAGTCAATAGAAGCTCAAATGAGGGCTATTTTAATCGATTGGTTAATTGAAATATGTCATGCGTATCGTTTACATCGTGAGACTCTACACTTGGCAATTGAGTATTTCGATCGGTTTATGAGTCAATCTAAAGTCGAAATGCGGGTTGATCGGTTACAACTAATCGGTTTGACTTCATTATACTTGGCGGCTAAGAACGAAGAAATCTACGCTCCAAAACTCAGTGATTTCTCATCACATATGGAATCTTATTCAGATGATAATGAAGATTTAATGAAAAAATTCGAGTTGGCCATGCTGAAAACCCTCGAATGGAAGATCTCACCAGTCACAGCGAACACATGGCTTCAAACATACCTTCAATTACTCTCGATCAATTACAAAAATTTAGTTTTAGGTCAAGACAAAGTCGAGTGTTGTGAAGGGACTGGTATGGTGATACCGGTTAATTTTTTTAAAAATTCAGACAAAAATTCTCATGATCTAGACGACAAAATCAAAGACTTTATCTCAAAAATTACATGAAATCAATAAACCTCATCGATTTGTGTCTATTCGATATGGAGTCTTTGAAATTTGATTATTCAATCTTAGCCGCAACGGCTTTGTATTATGTTCTCAGTAAACAAACAAATAGGGATTTAATAGTAGAAAAAGTAACTGGTCTAAACATGAACGAGTTAAGCGAATGTATAAAATGGATGTATGTATATTATGAAGTATGTAAAGATTTATTGTATGATCAAAATTTATGTCAAACAAAAAAGTTTAATTCAATCGATGAGAATGATTGGCATAATATTCAATTGTATTATCAATATTTGGACCTTTTGGTAAGTTTTTAATGGAATATTCTTAAAAATAGAAATGGGTTTTTGACTATTTTTATTTTTTATAGAAAGAGGTTCAATCAAGAAAAACAATGAGTTATGAGTTTAATGGAATGATGACTCCGCCTGAATCGAATCGTAAATTTTCAATGAACGACCACGGGGAGTCAAGTGATGCTTGTTCGATTTCATCATTGATTGAGTGAAATGCTTTATTTAGATGTAAAAAAAATAATTCCCTGGTGAAATACAAAAATGTGTTTTTATGAAAAACACAATGTGCCTGTTGTTTTTGAAATTTTTAAAAAGTTCTTTTTTTGTATATTTTTGATTTTAGCTTGAGTTTTTTTTTGAAATTCTTAAAGTACTCGAAGAAAGGTTAACACATTTTTGTTGCTGTTGACGGGGTCGGCGTCCTTCAAGTTATAAATAAAAGAGTTTCGGGTTAAGGGTGACGTAATAACCAAGTTTATTTAGAGTTTATTTTAAGTCCTTAACATGTTAAAGTACTAAAGAAAAAGTTTGTGGAGACGGAATGTTGTGACTGAGGACCACATCATCCACATTTTAATTCGACTTACAAAAAAATGGATGCTTGTTAAGTATCATTTGTGACTACTTTATGATTCAAAAATGTTGTTTATTCCTCTCCTGTACAACACTATTAGATCAATGAGATAAGTGTCTTTCTCTCATTAATATCTCTAGAGATAGGCGAGGATTTGTCATTTATAAAGTAAGTTCTTTAAATACAAACAATTTTAACTTGAAAACTTAGTAAAACCGACATTTCGGGCTGTTGCTAAAACACGGATCTCCTATTTTTTTAAAAATAAACGGACCTTTGCTTTTTTCTCGAAGGAAACACCCAACCAACCTGATTTTTTTTATATACTATTCGATAGGGAATTTTATCATCTTTTATATGGACCACTTTTTAAAAAAGTAAAAGTAAAGGTTCATGAGTAATTGCATCCAAGGAATATACCTAAGAGCATAAGAGCGGTCAACGGACTAATGTTTCAAACCATCGACCAGTCTCTTTAACATCGATCGTTGGAAAAGTTATGGAGAAGATATTGAGAGACGAAATCATGATTTTCTTATATTGAATAATCTGATTAACGAGAAGCAGCATGGATTTGTAACTGGTAAATCATGCACTACAAATTTGACAGAGTTACATACGAGCATTGGCGTAGCCAGCCCTCCCAAAGACCCGGTCCTTGGGAGGGCGCAGATTTTTGCACTAAAATAAATACAAACTTCGTCAAATACACAAATGACTTGAGATTATTAGGACTTAAGTTTCCTTTAACTACAGGTATCCCAATCCTTTTCTTAATGATTGATTTTATGAGAAATAAACCCGTTGATATTTTCTGGCTACGCCCCTGCATACGAGATTGAAACCTGTAATCACGTAAATTCTCGTAAAAAGTAAAAATTCCACTTGTTTTCTTGATTGTTATACTTCGACATCGAATTACTCATCAAAAAAAAATTCAAAAAAAGCTGTAAACCATCCTAAGTACGTCTAAAAGATTACGAAGTATTCTCCAATAGTTTTGGTATCACAAAAAAATTAAAATTTAGGATTATTCAGAGCATTTTTGTTCAAAGCATCAAAAATAGAAATGGAATTTTTACTTTTTACGAGAATTTACGTGATTTCAGGTAAATTTGCGTAAAATCCGGTAAATAAAGGTAAATTTACCGTTTTTTACAAACGTAATTTTACGTAAAATTACCTGTTTTTACGTGAATTTTGGTAAAATCACGTAAATTCACGTAAAAATTACTAAAATTACTAAAAACACAAAATCGTAGCAGTACTGTATAAAAAACGATCTATTGGACTCAATTCAAAGCCCGTGTTTGTCTTACGCAGAAGATTTGAAGATGTTAGGAGTGTTTAATAAGAACGAATCGGGGTCGAAATGATCTTGTCGTACTAAACAACTGGACAACAAAATGGTCTACTCAAATAAATGTGCCAAAATGTAAAACAACATCGGTGGGCATACGGATAGGATTGGCTACATAGTTCCAATCTCAGATGGTGAGGTTATTGTAGTGTCTTACATTAGTACCTTTGGGCCCGTCTATCCGATGATCTCGTTAGACGTTTAGAGCATGCTTTTATGCTCAAACTAGCTCAACTGTCTAAAGTTAAGTTAATTAACTAAACCAGTGATAACAGCGAGATGTCGCTATATCACAGTTATCCTTAAGGAAACTCTTGAAGAAAAGTATCTTGGTGTAGTTGTCTCAAATGACTTAAAGTGGAACAAACAATGCTCATCGGCGGCTTCGAAAGCCAAACAGAATTTTCGGTCAAATTAAGATCTCGTTCGTAGGTTTAGATAAAGAAACATTTAGACTCGTGTACACAGGCCTTGTAAGACCGCATCTTGAATAAGCCGTAAGTATATGGAACCCTTCAACGAAAGCTAACATAAATATTATTGAAAGAGTCCAAAGAAGAGCAACGAAGCTAGTCAAATGTCTGAGACAGAGGCCGTATCAAGAAAGACTTATGGATTTGGATTTAATGAGCTTAGAAGACCGTAGAACATGAGGTGATCTAAGAAGAAAACACGACATGAAACTAGTTAGAGAAATTAGCGAGCGTTCACTGGTTCACTCAGATACTTCTTGACGAACAGAGTGGTCTCAAAGTGGAATGTTTTGCCACAGAGTGTTGTCAACGCAAAAACAGTCAATGGTTTCAAAGCGGGCATTGACAGAGAAGTGTTTGGTATGCGAGGAAGAAAGAAAAGAAAGACTGTCACAGCTCCTATAGAGCTAAATGCCGAATTTAGTATATATTACTATACTGCAGTCTCACTACTACTACTCCTAATAATAGTTAGTTATATTTAATAAAACAGGGCACGGCAAACCAGCATTGGGCAACATTTCAACTTAAAACGTCTCAATTTAATTAGACGAATGAACTTAACACAGCTAAAAAAAGGGATTTTTAAAAAAAAAAAAAAAGCATAGGGTTTTGTTAAGAATGATTTTTACAGTGAACCAAGCGTCCTAGAAGTATAATTCCTTTTTCAAACGAAAGCTTAGACTATTCTCTACAAGATTGTGATGTCTTGGTTGAAAATTTGCTTTTCATTTTTGAAAATACCATAGGTCCGTGTAAGCTGAGATATCGGTCAAAAACGATGACTCTTTTTTTATAAAACTAGAGGAGGGGGTCCAAAATTTTTTTTTTGAAAATGTAAAGAACGCATTTTTTGGGGTTTTCTGTGACGCAGATTTCGAATCCGATATAGAAATTGAAAAGTTTTGATAGCGTGGAAGTTTCGAATTGCCGGAACCTTATCAAACTTAAAGAATTTTTAAAAAGAGGGTTTCAGTTCCTCCTCATTTTCTTCTTTTTGATTTTCAAAGCTATCCATTTTTAGTCCAAATTGAAGTTTTTCGTTTTTATTAAACGTGCAGACATAACATGAAAGAGAGAGAGGAGGCATGATTCAATTGAATTGTACAAAGTTGAAAAAGAGTACAATCGAATAAGTGGTTTCAATACAGTAGGATTTATACTTGGAAGTCAAACTTTAGGCCGGGTCAAAGTTAAGATATCTACAATAGTCTGTAATTTGTTTTACATGACTCCGCAAGCTAAGCTTGTTCCAGATTATTATTATTTACCAACTCTTGCTAGGTCCTTAAAGTTGGGACTCATTTGGAATTTTTCTCGATAAAAATAATATAATTAGGCTTTCAGGTATGGAGAATACGTTTATCGAGATATTATTTAAATTTTTAACAAGCGCAACCTTGTTTTTATTAAAAAATTCTTGTTAATATCAGTTTTATTATTTCTTCTAAATAAGTTTGTTCTTGGAAGAAAGAAGTTTCATTCACTTTTAGGAAGTTATTTATTTAAACTTGTTTTCATATACTCGTTTCGGATTCGTATTTCGAGAAGTTTTAATATCTTTTATAAAAAAACAAAAATAAAATTTTTTATTAAGAAAAACAGGATTTAAAAAAGATTGTGTATTTAAACACGACGTCAATCAAGCAAATAAGAAGCCTTGTTTTTCACTATAATAAAATACTGTTAAGAAAAGAAGCAAATTAAATTTCTAAAACAATGCTATTTTATATCGTACTAAGTATCATACTGTCAAATTGCTTGAATGATGCTCTGAATTTTTCATCAACTCACTTGGGATGTTATACTGACAGAGAGACAAGAGAATTATCAAAATATGAAACGAAAAGTACAAAAATGACCGTTTCATTTTGTCTAAATTTTTGCTCACAATATCAATCAAAGTATGCCGGGGTACAAAACGGGTATGATATGTTAGTTAGTTAGTTAGTTAGTTAGTTTACACTGCGGTATAGACAAAGTCTATACCAACGCATTTAAGCGTTTAGCCTTTTTAAGGCTTTGGCAGTAATTGCTTCGTGACATTCCAAACACTTCTTCATCAATGAAACCCTTGAAACTATTTGTCGAAGTCGCTGACAGCGCGTTAACTGTTGAACCATTACATACTGAAGTTACTCGATGCAGAACTCGAAAATTGTAGCGGTATGACCCTTTCTTATTAATCTCACGTACTAATCGTATGTAGTGATATCTTCTCAGATTAATTGTAGTTTTTTAGCGTAATTAATACCATTTATCAAATTTATTTCTTCAAGACCATTAACTATTTTGTACATTTGTATTAGATCACCTCTTAGACGTCTGTCTTCTAGGCTAATCAAATTGAGTTCGTGAAGACGTAGCTCATACGGTTTGGTCTTTATCGACTTGACAACATTGTTTTCTTTTCTTTGTACTTTCTCCAAAATTTTTATGTCGGTTTTATAATGTGGACACCACGTACTTACCGCGTATTCCAAGTGTGGCCTCACTAGGGCTGTGTACAAAGGCTTTAGTGTCTCTTGACCCAAATATCTTAAAGAGTTTTTTATTTGACCCAGCACTCTATTTGCCTTTGCAGCCGCAAGAGAACATTGTTTATTCCAATTCATATCATTAGAAACCAAGACTCCAAGATCTCTTTCTTGACATGATTCACTCAGAACATGATTGACTCTCGAGTTTACCATTTCGTCTATCGAAATCGAATATATGAATTAAAATGTAAAACATCTTTTAAAGTTAGAAAAAAAGTATGAAGTAATTTTATGTTTAAAATATAGATGCTACGACAACAACATCTACAACAAAAGCAACTTCAACAACAAGAACAACCCCAAGTACAACAACAAGTACAATCACAAGGACAACCACATCGTCAACCTCAACTTCAACAACAAGGACAACCACATCGTCAACCTCAACTTCAACAACAAGGACAACCACATCGTCAACCTCAACTTCAACAACAAGGACAACCACATCGTCAACCTCAACTTCAACAACAAGGACAACCACATCGTCAACCTCAACTTCAACAACAAGGACAACCACATCGTCAACCTCAACTTCAACAACAAGGACAACCACATCGTCAACCTCAACTTCAACAACAAGGACAACCAGTACCAGAACCACATCATTTTCAAAGGATGGAAAAAACTCTTTTTTATCTTTACCATCTCTAGAAGAGTATACATCAATTGCAGGTGATATTAAAACTTCAGTGGTGTATAGAGAAAATTGGACTCCAGTTAAAGAGGGTATATATTCTTTTTTATAAAAAATTGAAATTTTTAAATAGTTTTTGATTTAGAAAAAATTGAATTTCGAAAATTGGACATTATTGTTGGTTTATTGAATCTGGAAGTTGATTTGAGTGATTGTCTATCAAACTGTTCAAACAACGGTGCTTGTAAGATGAACATCGATAAGACTATCAGTTGCTCCTGTTTTGAAGGCTTTGCAGGTTCTGGTTGTGGTCTTAACACCAATCCATGTTCAACAAAACAATGTTTAAACAACGGTCAATGCATTCAACTTGACCTGAACAATGAATTTGAATGTAATTGTACCAAAAATTATTACGGTGATAAATGTCAATTCATGGTTGACTTGTGTTTGAATAAAACGTGTTCATCTCATGGTACTTGTATTTACAATGAGACTGCAGAAGATGTTGAATGCAAATGTTTTCAGTATTATAGTGGAATTGATTGTGAGATTGAATCTAATGATATCAAAGCAATCAAAAGTGGGATCAAAGTTACATCAATAATATCGATTTGTTTTTTAATATTTTTAGTTTTGCTTTTTATTTTAAACGATTTTTCGAATTTATTTTCGAAACGAAGTCCTTTAACTCTTAGCAAAGAATACAAACCAGAGTCATTAAAGCCTATTTATCACATACCAATATCACATCCCTAGAAAAATGCAGTTGCAGAAGTGTGTTCTGCAACCTTTTCTAAGAAAAGATTTTTGATTTTAACTTAAGCTTGATTTCTTAAAATAAAAATTTGAAAAATATTTCTTAAATTTAATAGAAAATTCGACAAAAGGTCAAGTTACGGCTGTTGCTAAAACACGGACCACCTGTTTTTTAAAAAAAAAACGGACCTATGTTTTTTTCTCGAAGGAAACATCCAACTTGATTTTTTTATATGCCATACGATAGGGAATTTTATTATCTTTTATATAAACCACTTTTTGAAAAAGTAAAAGTAATTGTTCAGGAGTAATTGTCAAAAAACCTCTACAAAAAACCTACTACCTACTACTTTTCTAAGACTTAGGGATGTGATATTGGTAAGTGATAAATAGGTTTTAATGACTCTGATTTGTATTCTTTGCTCAAATCAAGTTCGAAAAATCGTTTGAAATAAAGAGGGTGCAAGAAGCACGGGGTACTTGAAAAAAAAATTCCGAACACTAGGCCTATTTAGAAATCTTTACATGCTTAAACCCCTTCCCCCTGTCAAAGAATCTTTTTCCATTTCAGAATATTACACCCCCCCCCTTCTAAAACTTCAGCTTCAATTTTTTTAGGCTTTATTCCCACTGTAAATAAAAAAACTGAAAATTAAAAAGCCTCTAATTTTCTATCTCAGCAGTTCACCTCGTCTTTGTTAAAACATAGAAGAATAAAAAATATTTCAACTCGTTCGCTGATCTATCTCTCCAATATCTCAATGAAAGTTGAGAATAAACTGGGAAATTTGGCAACCTTCACAAAACACTGGAGTTTAACTTTTTAATCTTAGACAACAGGGGAGTAGCTAGAAACTCTTGGATAGTTTGGCGAACTTCTGTGTTGTGGGGCAGGGGGCATCGGAACCTCTTCTTTCAAAAAATTCTATTCATGTACACGCGTCCCAATCTTTGAAGACCTCTCACCCTTTACTCACTTACTGAAAAGTGTATAAGGTAATTTTTTTTCAAGCTGTTCTTAATAAGAATCGTTATCCATTCAAAACTTGTCTTGTGGTATTTGATTTTAGAGATAAACCTAGAGCACTAGCACTAGAAAAAATAAAAAGGGTGAATGCAAAATAATGTAAAAAAAAGTTTCGGTAAAAAATCCATTCTAGTTAACGATAGCTTTGGTGTATGATAAAAAAATCAAAAAATCTTCTCTAAATTTTTCTGAAAATTTTTGGATCTTTTACACTCATGTAAAAATTGATTTTCTTGGCTTTTCGAGGTCGTTGAACCCGGTAACAATATCATAAATAACAAATTCAGATAGCATTGACATTTTGAATTTAATGAACCTTGATAAATTAAAATATTGACACAATATAACTAATAGACTAAAATTTACTTCTCTCTACTGTTAATCAAGCTACGTTTAGACGGTCTGTTTTTCCTTCTGTCGAGCCTTTATTGAGCTTTATGCTGATTCCTAGAAAGACTAGAACCTCTTAAAGAATTTGAGCGGGTAGTAAATTCAACAAGGTTGATACATTTAGAAATATAGTTAGCATGGCCTCACGAGAAGTTTCATTTTTTTAAGGCAGCAAAGAGAACATCAATTATAAGTTTTCAACACTTCTGTTTAAATCTACAATAAGACTCAATCACTAAATCATTGAGACCGAAAAATTGTATTATTTGATCCGATAAAGGTTTTCAAAGATTTTTTCAAATGGTGTAAGAACCCAAATCCTTTAGTAGTCGTTTAACCCATTTGGACCTTTTTGAGAAGAAGTGAAACAATCACACAGTTCCATTCATCGATTTAAATACCTTTATCGATACAGTCATTTATTGTTCGAGTTAAAAACGATGATATGTTTAGATACGTGGCAAACATCTCTCATAATATTTTTTGTTTTTAAGACAAGGTACCAACTTGGTCGCTCTTCTTTGTACTTTCTCAATACCGCCTGTCATGTTTAAGAATAGGGCACCAAGCAACCCTTATATAATACGATTTTTCAGTTGAAAAAAATGCTTGACTTGGATCGACAATCGGATTTTAATTAAGCCATTGGATCGACCGATCATTTTTGTATTTAATATTTTAAAATTCAAAAAAATATTTTATCAAAATAATTTCCAAAAAATCGTAAATTGAATGTTCAGAGGCATCATCCGTTTCATCAAAATCCTATTGTTCTACAAGTTCATGTTTTTTAAATGGTTTAAGAAAATTCTTGAAACTGTTGAAGTTCTAACAGAAACTGCAAAAGGGACAAAAAAATGTTAAGTATGTCTAAAACTTTTATAAAGTGTACTTTCACTGAGAAAGTCTAGGTATCATTAAGAAAAGAGAGTCAGATTACACAACAGAGCTTGAAAATTACCAATTTTACCTTGCACGGACGAATTGTTCCTTGAATCAAATGACATTGATTAAATCTGGTCAGGATGAAATGGGAGTTCGACGTGAATACCTTCCTTTTATAAAATATTTGTAGATGTATAACTCAGTTTGACCTCTTTTTGCAGAAATATCTTGATCGATAAAGTCGTTTATAAGTCGAGTTAAAAAAGATGGTATGTTTACGTCTCGTCGCTCTTATTTTGAATTTTCTCAATACGACCAATTTTATTTTTAGGAAAAAGACACCAAGTAACTGATCCAGATTTTAAATGAGTTTTACCGAGAATAATATTTGCCTTGAGAGCAGTGTTTGAGATGTGCTCTTACCATTTTAGATTATCTTGAAGGAGTCCATCATCGGCAACTACTGAAACTCGTGTTGAGTCGATTAATAAGTCACCACGACTTGTTCAACGGGTACCATCGCCTGAGTCGAGTCCAATAAGAATCAAGAAATATTTTTCTTCTTACTCACAGTCATTCACGACTTAGATCTATTATTTAAAATAATTAAAAAATTCAATTAAACCTAGACAAATATTTAATTAAATTTGAATTTTGTATTTCGTCATCTAAAATCAAACAATTCAGTTTGAAAAATTTTGTAAAATCAGGAAAAAATTAATGAAACTATACTTTTTTTGATGTTTGCTTTTATACTTTATCAATAATTAATTTCGTACGGAATTGTTTAGTTAAAAGATTTTTTAAGTAAACACTTTTTGATTTAACATTTTGTGAAAGTAAAAAGAATTAATTAATTTTCTTTTAAAAAATTAATTCGTTTATAAAACTTAGAAAAGGACAAAAACTTCAATTTGAATTAAAATGATGAGATTATTTTTGATTTTGATAATTAAGCTAACAAGTTGTGAAACAACATATCTTTCCTATACTCATTTAGGTTGTTTTACTGATAGAGATACAAGAGAATTATCAAAATATGAAACGAGAAGTACACAAATGACGGTATTATTTTGTTTAAATTTCTGCTCACAATATCAATCAAGGTATGCCGGGGTACAAAGCGGGTATGCTAAAAATTATTATTAATCCTGGCTTGATAAACTATTTGCTGTCACTTAATCTATCATCCTATTAATCTAAAATATTTTTACTTGATATTTGCAGCATATATCTAATGAAATGAGGTTATCTGTTTAAGAGATGAGTGTCGATGTGATGACAGATATAATAGTAATGGAAAAACTTCTGATTGGGATTGTAAAGATAAATGTTCCGGTAGTTGGGATTTTGAATGCGGTGGTTCATGGAGAAATCGAATATATGAATTAAAATGTAAAACAGTTTTAAAAGTTAAAGGATTAAGTAATTTTATTTTTAAAATAAAGATGCTACGACAACAACATCTACCACAAAAGCAACTTCAACCTCAACTACAAGTACAACCAGAACCACATCGTCAACTTCAACAACAAGAACAACCACAAGTACTACAATGAGTACTACAACAAGGACAACCTCAACTTCAACCACATCGTCATCCTCAGCTTCAACAAAAAGTACAACCACAACCGGAACCATGTCATCAACTTCAACCTCAAATACGATTACAGCCACATCGTTATCTTTAATAACCACCATGTCAAACACTCCAACAGCTGACTCAACCTCAACTACGAGTACAACTTTAACGAGAACATCAATCTCAACATCGAGCATAGCGATCTCCATAAGTGAGACTCCAATTTCTTTTTTGCCTTTTAAGCCAACAGACTATCTGGCACCATCATTTT
Source organism: Brachionus rubens (assembly GCA_022207745.1). Classification (NCBI taxonomy): domain Eukaryota; kingdom Metazoa; phylum Rotifera; class Eurotatoria; order Ploima; family Brachionidae; genus Brachionus; species Brachionus rubens. The sequence goes on along the minus strand of JAJVHD010000041.1, from coordinate 889,995 downwards.
CAGCAGACCAGACAAATATGGAAAAAACTTCTCTTTTACCTTTAACTTTTCTTGATTCCAGTGTCGTTACACAAACTCATGCGTCATTTTTATTCAAAGAAACAACAACTAGTCCTAAAAAACAGGAAGCATCATTTCCTCAACCAAACACAGACTCTTTTACTTTTTCTAATTCAGCTTTACATTTTATAAGCAGTTTTGAAAATAATAATGTTCAAACAGGATCAATTTTGACTAATAATGAATTTTCGATCAAAACAAAAGACCCTTTCCAATTAAGTTTAAATTCACACACAAGTGGTTCAGAGCAGCTTGTAATCGACAATCAAACTCAAGAAAAAAATCTTTCAGTTTATTATTCTACATCAAGTAATAAAGAATTATTTGCAACAAAAATAACTCAAGTTGAAAATCTCAACACGACCCTGAGTTATTCAACAACTGAATCAATCAAAGGTAACCACCCGTATTTTAACTTAACATTTACTTTTTTTTAAATAACTTTTTATTGTAGTGCAAGATAAAATCGACTTTGCAAATATGGATATAGTTGTTGATTTATTGAATCTGGAAGTTGATTTAAGTGATTGTCTATCAAACTGTTCAAACAACGGTGTTTGTAAGATGAAAATCGATAAGACTATCAGTTGTTCCTGCTTTGAAGGCTTTGCAGGTTCTGGTTGTGGTCTTAACACCAATCCATGTTCAACAAAACAATGTTTAAACAACGGTCAATGCATTCAACTTGACCCAAACACTTTAAACCCAAAAAATGAATTTAAATGTAACTGTACTAGAAACTATTACGGTGATAAATGTGAATACATGGTTGACTTATGTTTGAATAAAACGTGTTCATCTCATGGTACTTGTATTTACAATGAGACTGCAGAAGATGTTGAATGCAAATGTTTTCAGTATTATAGTGGAATTGATTGTGAGATTGAATCTAATGAGAGTAAAACAATCAAAAGTGTGATCAAAGTTGCATCAATAATTGCCATTTGTGTTTTAATTCTATCTTATTTGATTTTTATTATTATTGATGTTTGGAATTTATTTTTGTCAAAACGAACACCTTTAACTCTTAGCAAAGAATACGAACCAGAGTCGTTAAAACCTATTTATGTAAATAACTAATAAAATACCTTACTTATTAATAATCTAAATCATTAGGGACAAACCATGTCAAAAAAATCAAAAATTAGAAAATCAGTTCTGTATAAACTCAGATTTATTGAGACTGGGCAAATTTATAAAGTGGTTTATATCCATGAATACTACAAGCCAGGTCAAGACTTTGGACCAAAACCTAATGAAATCAGGCTTTTTAGAACAGAAAAAAGAGACTTAATCTTTCAACCATAGTGCTGGAAATTAACTTGTCACATGATATCAGCTGATATCAGTTGGTAACAGAATTTATGACAATTTTTGTATCATCCACTATCAGCTCAGTTCAGTTGAAATCATTTGATATAAAATTGACTGCAGCTGAAACAAATTTTGCTGCATCTTTTAAATAAGTCTGCAAAATTCTGATTAAGATGATACCAGATGACATTAGATGAGGTCAGCTGATATCATGGGACAAATTAATTTCTACCATTTTAGTAATAAAGCTTAGTCCATTCTTTATATTCAATAATTGCATAAGATTTTTTCATGATAAGATTTTTTTGTGCTAAAAAAAGCGTTTTGAAAAAAAAAACACTCCTGAAACATATAAGTTCATAACGTTCTTGAAAAGTTGATCCAAGTTTATTAGAAACATAGTTTAAATTTTTGTTGAATTTAATTATATCCGTGGGATGGGTTGAGTTATTTAAAAGTTTTTGTTGAGAAATAAAAAATTAAAATTGAAATGGATGATGTTCAATGCAGTTTAACGTGTGGCTTTACCACAACATACAAAGAATTAAAAGATAAAAAAGATGGTATCGAATGTTGGGTTTGTAAATCACACAACATAAATATCAACGACTGTTTAAACATGCCTATTAATCGATTGAATATGAAAAGAAAAGAATTTCTATTGGAAAAAAAGAATTTTTTACAGTCGAAACAATTTTTCAATGCTTTTCAATTGGACCCAGATTTTTACATCGAAGAAAGTCTCAAACAAATTAAAAACGAGTTAGATCTAAGACGAGAAGAGCTTAAAAAGCAAATTGATGACTATTATTATGATTTGTACGCGACAATCGATCAAAAATTTGAGTCAAAAAAGACCAAGTTTAATGAAAATGTTAAATTGGTAGATGAGTTTAAACGCGGATTTAAAACTTTTAAACTTCCACAAAAACTTGACTTTAAGGATGAAATGAACTATCTTGAAAACGCTATTAAACGATTAGAAGATAAAATTGATTTTATCAATGATTCGGTTAACGAGCTCAAACAAGAGAGTTTATTTTAAGTTTACAAAAAATCAGTGATAAAAATCTATTCGGTGAATTGTTAGAAGAGAGTCCAAACAGATCAAGCGGAACATTCCAATTTGTTATCGAAAATTTTTCCAAGTTTAAAGAAAACTATGAAGTTCGTTTTAGTCAACCTTGCATGATTCGAAATATTCCGTGGACAATAGATGTCGAATCAAAAATTAAAGAAGGTGTACACAGTTTAGGATATTTTATTATTAAATATCAACCAAAATTAACAAATTATTGTGTAAACTCAGTCATTTCTTTAAAACTAATGCATCTTTTGGATCCTAACAAAAATTTGGTAAGAAATTATTCTCATCTTTTCACACTTAATGATGAAGGATGGGGATATCCTCGATTTATTTCAATGCAAGAGTTAACGGAAAAGGGATTTCATAACATAATAAACGATTCCATTACTCTTGAGGCAACCTTAAGTGTAACCTCTTAAGTTGAATAAATTAATGTTTATCGAAATAAAAATAAATGTTTTACTTTTTACACATACTACTAGACCACTCCAACTACACTATTGTAGAGTAGAGCATACTCGGATGTACAGTCGAACCTCTCTAATCCGGCAAAATAGGGAAGGAAAAATTTTGCCGGTTTATCGAATTAGAAACATTATGAGAGTTCGACTGTAATTAACTATTAAACATACTTTGGAGAAAAGTAACGTATACTTAATTTAACGGTACACATAACTATGCTCAAAAATCGTGTCAAAGATCAGACACTTGGATTTCTATGGATACTTTAAAACATTCATAAAGAGTTATATCTACTTGTTTGATGGTGAAATTGTTGATAATTGGATGTAGACTCATGCTAGAATTTGACATAAAATTAACAAACTTTAAGTTCAGAGGGAGCATCATAAGGAAGGTGATATATGGACGTTACTGAAATATTTTGCAATAGCTGAAGTTTATAGATGTTTGTTTTAGACTCTCGATTAAGAACGAAGTAATTGTCAATCTACAATTGAAACTATGAGAGTATTATATATTCCCAGGATCCATTTCTGTCTGTTGTCTGATTCAGTCTGTCTTGACATCTTGAGCGAATGAAATCAATTTGAGAGTTGAAACTTAAATGTCCACCAAAATTAATACCTAAATAATAGGGGAGTCGGATTTAGGAACTAATTTTCAGTAGATTTTTATATGAAGCTTTTTATTCTTCGAAAGGTTTTCGGAAGAAAACAATATGACAACACTTTTCAGGGTCCATTTCTCCGGAGCCAAAGTTCGATCCTAGAAAGATAGCTACTAATTACACTAGTGATGTTGCCATATTTCTTAAAAATCAAGAAAGAGACTAGATCATCAGAAAAAAGTAAAGAATAACTTTTCTTGTCTTGCTTGGGTAAATCATTAATGAAAACTGAAAAGAGAAGATGACTGATGACAGCACCCTTTGGGACACTTGTTTCAATGACGCCACATGTTGATTCAAAGTTGTTGACCTTTACAAAAAAATTTCGGTTTCTTAAAAAAAAATTTCCCCACTGAAGAATATACCGAGGAGCTTGTGCTTTACTTAGCTTATAAATAATACCTATGTGCCAAATCTTGTCAAAGGCTTGACAAAGAGTGTGCAGACCTTTTTATATCGAACTAGAATCATCTAGAAAGGTGCATAGGAGGCTGAAAATCATTCAAAATGAGATTTATGTTAAAAAATTATATTTACAAAATATTTTCCCCATAAAAAGCTACATTTCGGTACCAATAACTTGGTTAATACTTATTTTCAAACTAAGGATTTTTTGTAAAAACTCTCAGCCAACCCTGCAAAGTGCAACTTACTTCTATGACTGCATTGCACAGCTCATATTGAAGAGAATTATTTCTCTTAACTTAATATTAAAGACAAGAACACTGTTTTTCCAAAAACCTTATATCAAGTGCATTCTTTAAATTCATACATAATAATGACAAAGATAATTGACGAACTTGATAAAGGACTCTCTTCTTTAAGAAGACGTTTATAACTTTGGAGAGTCTTATAGATACGATGTTTGATGACTTGTTTGTTTAAAAATGTACCATGGCGAATACTCTCATAATGAAAAACAGAAGGTTAATCATCAAAATAACAAAAAAGACAAAATATTTATTTTCGTAGGATTTATTGAAATCGAAGTATTCTAAGAAAAAAGGGATAATACAAACAACGTTTACTTAATATAAAAAACTTTTTTGGAACTAATATAAAATTGTCGTCGCGTTTTATAGTAAAGACTTTACACTTTAAAAAACGAGTAGGACTAATATTTTTTCTCTTCATGGTAATTCAACAGAAATTAAAATTTTTTTGAGTTTAAAACTGAAAAATGTTTTATGTTAAGTTCAAAAGTTGTAAATTATTTTTTTTTCCCAGATTAGATTCAATCGACACTCAATGAAACTTCAAGAGTTATCGAGTCTTTGAAGCTATCATGGTATCCATTTTCAGCCAATTCCTTCATCGAAATAAATGAAGGAATACCCCAATTTTTTATTTTCACCGTGAAAGTCTTCCGAATTTCTTTAATAAAATTTTTGTTTGAATCATTTGGATGCAACAGTTTTAATTCAGCAGTAGCATCTACATTATAATCCGATGGTTTTGGTTTGTAATCATTTGATATATAAAACGCAAGACGGTGAATCCCTTCGTCGATTCTTGATATTGCGAGTATTTTCCAAGGCATATTTCGAACCATACAAGGTACTGGACTGTAACGGCGTTCACAATCTTCTTTAAATTGTGAGAAATTTTCTAAAACCAATTGGAATGTTGCTTTTGATCGATCTGGGTCCTCATGATCCTCTTTAACAAGTTCACCCAATAAATTTTTGACATCAGCATTTTGATCACCTAATATGAAACTCTCTCGCTTGAGTTCATCAATTGGTGTTTTTATAAATTTAATATTTTCTTGTAACTTTTTAACACTAGCTTCAAGAAAGTCCATTTCTTCTTTATGTTTAAGATTGAGAGGGAGCTCAAAAGTCTCTAACTCGCTTTTAAAATCATCTATTTTCTTGGTATCCTCATTAAACTTGGTCTTTTTCGATTCGAATTCTCGTTCGATTTCTTTGTAAAATTCGAAATAACAATCATCAATTTGTTTTTTCAACTCTTCTCGTCTCAAGTCCAATTCGTTTTTTACATCCTTGAGACTTTCTTGAATAAAAAAATCCGGGTCTTCTCGACATGCATCGTACGATTCGATTAGCCGTTCAAAACTTATTTTTTCAATTTCGAATTCTTTTCGTGTTAAGTTCAATCGATTAAGATGCATTTTCAAACACTCCTGGATGTTAATATTATGAGACTGACATAACCAGCATTCGATTCCATCTTCTTTACATTTTAAGTCTTTGAATGGAGTCGTGTAGCCACAAGTTAAAATACATTGAACGTCGTCCATTTTCAAATCTATATTAATAATTTAAATTTATGTTTATAAAAAAAATTTAATAATCAGTGTATATTCCCAAGGGCACTAGTCTGTTGATTGACCTAGAACTTGATACATAACAAAGCCTTTATACAGTCGGTCCTCGATTTTTTTACCCTCTTAGTTGTGAAATTTTGAAATTATAAAACAAAAAGAGGGTAACGCAGATCGATCTTTACTGTGACCTCCTATTTTATGCAAAGAAAAGTGATAAACGAACAAAATAATATAAGAGGCCACACAATTTAATACTAAATCTTTAAACTGATTGTTAGTCAAGTTTTCTCTTAAAAATAGTTCTCTAATATTTGTTCTCTAAAAAAACTTTTCTCTAAAATGTCCGTTCCGCACACTATCCACCTTACTTGAGATGAAACTTTTTGAAACTCTTGTCTATTGAATTTTTTAAAACCAAAGAAAACAGAGAACAATATTGGATTTTTTTCAGAGATTTTTAGAAATCTAGAGTTTGAAAAACCTGAAAAACTTAGTTAGCAGAAACGTTTCCTTGAGTTTGATTTCATTTGTTACTTTTTTAAATTCGTTTAATTATTAGAAAGCTTTCAACTCTCGATTTTGATGAGTCAATAAAAGAAGTTTGAACATTCAATCACATGATTACATTTATAGCTTTATAATTTAAAATTAATTTTAACAAAGATAAAAATTGAAAAATTAGTCTTCTTTTACCTATTAAGATTGAAAAAAATGTTTTTAAACGAGTGTTTTTCAATGACCTAATTTTATTCAATTTTCAAATGTGACAAAATTCTTAGATAAAACAAATGTGAGAAATACGCAAGTTACTACCTGAATGGCTTGTATCATGGATAGCTTCATATCTAACCAACAGAAAAAAAACAAGTCGCTTGAATGGAACTGAAACAGAATGGAAACAAGTTGAAGCTAGGGTTACCCAAGGGAATATTAACAAATACCTCCCAAAAAAGGCCGATATTGAAAAATACGCTTAAGATATATTAAGTTACAGTCCAATACCATATATGGCTCGAAACATGCCATGCAAAATACTTGTCGAATCAAGAATTGACAAAGGCATTCATGACGTAGAAATTCATTCTACCAGGATTCAATAAAAATTGAAAAAACCTTACGTGAGTTTGGGAATTTTTAAAAAAATTTCGATAAATTTAGTCAAACTATGTTCTTTAAATGGGAAAGTTTCCGAAGATTTATTAAAGAACGATTGGACTAACATGTTTGTAAATAAGAACGTTGAAACTTCGTACGAGATATTTTAGTATTTATCATAGTCTGTGTGTATTTATCATATCCCACTTCGTCGAGTGTCAAAGAGCAATAAATTACCGTGGTTATCATCGTCGACTAAAAAGATGATACGGGAGAAAAAAATGTTTGGTTTAAATACAAAGCTTCCAATAAAAGCGAAATACTCAAACTTAAGTTCATAACACTTAAAAGAGAAGTCAAGTTCTCGATGTATAAAGATTTAAAAGAGTTTGAGCTAAATTTAATTAGAAAACCAAAATCAAACCCCAAGATGTTTAACTCGTACGTTAACTCTAAATTAGCCGTTAAAGACAAAATCAAAGGTTTAAACGACAAGAATGTAGAGCTAATAACTGATCCGAACGAAATCTGTAAAAATTTAAACAACCAATTCGAGTCAGTTATTACCTTTTCTTCGGAAAATGTGGTTAAAGAGTTACAGCTACTGAACAAGTATAAAGCAATAGGTCCAGACGAAGTGCACCCTTGGGTGCTTAAAAAAACATCCGCTGCAGTAGCTATACCTCTATCGCTCATCTTCATAAAGTCATTTGAAGCATCTGAAGTTCCAAAATATTGTCGGCACCTTTGTTTAAAAAAGGCTCGAGACTCCAGGCTTCAAATTACAGACCCGTCTCAATACATCTATTAGTTGCAAGTTAATGGAGAGGCTTATTAAACCCGAAATCATTAATTTTTCAACTTAAAACAAATTGATTAGTTCTAGTCAACATGGATTTATTAAAAGCAAATCCTGTGTTACTAACTTGCTAGAAACTTTGGACTTGGCAACAGAAGCTTTAAACTTAAAAATTGGGTTAGAAATAATTTACCTCGATTATGCCAAAGCTTTTGATACCATCCCGCACAACCGTTTAAACCACAAAGTCGACATATATGGTTTTGGCCTACTTATCAAAGGATGGATCAACCCGTTTCTAAAAGACAGGAAGCAAAAAGTAATCATTGGTGAATTTATGTCAGAATGGATAGATGTGCTTAGTGGTCTACCGCAAGGTTCAGTACTTGGTCCAATTTTATTCATTCTATATATTAACGACCTTGCGGATCTTATTGAAAATGTAAATGTTTGCAGATGATTTGTACTTTGATCGAAAATGAAGATTTTTGCTCATCCCTCAAAAGAGATCCTCAAAGAATACTAGACTGGACTAAAAATTGCGCTGAATACCAACAAGTGTAAAGTGATACACCTTGGAGACAAGAACCCAAAATTCAACTATGAAATCAACAATCAACCACTCCTAGAAACAACTTCAGAGAGAGACCTTGGTATTATTGTTTCAAATGATCTGAAATGGTCTGACCAAGTAAATGCGTGTGAAGATAGAGCGAATAAGGTTTTAGGAATGGTCAAAAGAACATTTAAATTTCAAAACACTGAATCTGTAAGTAGACTTTACAAAGCCCTTGTTAGACCTCATTTGGAATATGGTGTACAGGTTTGGAATCCATATTTAAAAAAAGACATTGCTGTGCTAGAATCAGTCCAAAGGAGGGCCACTAAACTACCCCTTGAAGTTAGAAGATTTGAGTACAGTGATAGACTTAAAGCCATGAATGTAACAACACTTGAAACGAGAAGACTAAGAAGTGATTTAATACATGAAGAGTTAGAGAATCTAGAATTGCAAACATTCAAAGGGGTTAAATTGAAATTATTTTTAAAAGAGTCACTCAAAAAACGCTTTTCTTATTTATTAAATGACAAATAGTTTAAAGCTATAGGATACAGACTACAAGCATTTTGAATTTATTGCGGATATTGTCGATCGCGTGCTACGCAAGTTAGCCAAGCCAAAGAGTTTTAAGTAGAATTTTATGAAAAAAACTAAAACAATACAGTCGATTTAAACAACTTAACACTTCAAGTCATTTGACGTCTAATTCATCACCATATATTCAACCGTCCCAACCTTCATCTGATTTGTTTATGTCATCGTCATCAATGAGTGACTGGACTCCATCGTCAACTCCCTCTGAAAATCAGCAACCCACACAAACGATTGCTGCTCAACAAACATCAACGCCTGTTTCAACAAAACCTTCTAATAAAAATTCAAGAATAACTAAAAGATAAAAAAAGGCAAATCGACACAAATAGCACCCAAATTTTGAACGAAATAGAAAACTACAGCACTAGTATTATATTTATTTTGTATTGTATCGACTTCGGTATCACCAGAAAGTTTGTTCTCAATAGCTGGAGAAATTCAAGATGAATTGAGAAATAGGTTAAACCCTAAAAATTTTAAAAAAATAATTTTTATTAAAAATAATTCTAAATATTTTTAACTTTTTTTTTGTTGATCGAATTTTTTAAATAATCCAAACAATGAATTTTTTCCCTGTACTTATTCAACAGAAATTCGTTTGAGACCAAACTACTCTTCTTGGACTTGCTTCTTTATCCTTTCTTAACAAAATCTTAAGCCCCTTAACACTAATCAGCAGTACTTGAGCATACCTTTAGAAAACTTGATATATATTCCCTTGATCGAAAAAATCTATCAAACCCTCAGCTATATCTAGAAAAAGTTGTATTGGTTTAACCTTATTTTTGAACGCTATTAGAAGGCTATCTAGTTTCATAATTTGGGAAAATTTTACTGAAACATTACTGCGACATTATCTGATACAATTACTGTAACATTGGTGACAAGTTTTATCTTGACAGTACTGTAACATTACAGTTTTTGGATCTGCAAAATCGCTGTGACAGTGATTCTTCACAGCGATTTTTCATTAATTTTAAATTGACTGGGTACGATTAATCATTGGAATCAAAGGTTATCCCTATGTATTTACTAGTTATCCATGTACATCATTTTGCATTTCAACTCAATTTTTGCTCCAGTTTACGGTCTAATCAAGCAAGAATTTTGTAGATTTCAGACTGAAATTCTTCTTGACCCTTGGCTTCTGTCCGTTTTAGCCAGTTAAGTTCAAAACTGCAGATAGCTTGAAAGCCTCCGTAAGGAAAACTTTTTTTTTACAAAAAAATTCAATTAATTTATGATAATTAAACCCTGGTTGTCTTAATTGACCGAATTGTGAAAATACTAAGGAAATGAGTAAAAAAACATAAGATAAATCACAAAGAATAGAGGTTCTTAGATGGAACGAAATAACAACTATTATTAATGAAAAGAAATTTTAATTTTTAATTTAATGAAAAGTTTAAATTAGAAAATCAAAATTCTTCATTGAAATCAATCCAGACTCAATGAGACTTCAAGTGTAATCGAGTCTTTGAAAATATCATGATATCCATTTTCAATCAATTCTTTCATTGTAATTATTGGACCGTAACCCCAGTTGTCTTCTTTCATAGTGAAATTATGACTAAAATTAAAAACAAAATTTTTGTCTGAATCATTTGGATGCAAAAGTTTTAATTCAGTAGTAGCATTTACACTGTAATTTGTAGACTTTGGTTTGTAATCATTTAATAAATAAAATTCTAGACCATGAATATCGTCTTCAATACTCGATTTGCCAAGTATTTTCCATGGGATATTTCGCACTATAAAAGGTACAAGGCTATAACGAATTTCTGAATTTTTTTTAATTTTTTTTCGATCGCCCTGGATCATTACTATCCTCTTTTACTAATTCACCAAATACATTTTTTATATCAAAATTTTTTGGACTAAAAACAAAACTCTCTCGTTTTAGTTCATCAAACGAATCTCTTATTAAGTCAATTTTTTTTTCAAATCTCTAAGACTTGCTTCAAGAAAGTCCATCTCGTCTTTGTGTTTAAGATTGACAGGAGGCTCAAAAGTTTTTAACTCGATTTTAAAATCATTTATTTTCTTGGTATCCTCATTAAACATCGTCTTTTTCGATTTGAATTCTCGTTTGATTTTTTTGTACAACTCAAAATAATAATCATCGATTTGTTTTTTCAAAAAATTCCGGATCTGCTCGACATGTGTCGTACAATTCGATTAACCGTTCAAAATTTAATTTTTCAGATTCAAGTTCTTTTCGAGTCAGATTTAATCGATTTAAAGGCATTTTCAAACACTCTTGAATTTTAATATTATGAGACTGACATAACCAGCATTCGATGCAGCCTTCTTTACATCTTCTTTACATCTTCTTTACTTTTTAAATCTTTGAATAGAATTGAATAACCACATGTTAAAATACATTGAACATCGTCCATTTTTTAAAATTTTTAATAATAATTTAAAAATGAAACATCAAATCCTTGATCCATAGTGCACATAAAAATAGATTTATTTTTTGTTTTGCAACAGATTTAACAAACCCAAGTGAGCTATTTTTAGGTTTATTATTTTCAAGCTTTAAAATACATCCCTTGTTCCTCGTTCCTAATTGAAACAACTCATTTAAAGTACTTAAGGGAATTTTGGAGAAATTTTTGCATAACCATCTCCTCCATTTTATTAGCTTTCTAATTTAAACATTTTTCAAAATTTCCAAAATGAATTAGGATCACGCAAGAAGCATATTTTGATCAGGCATAAGTTAAATATTAGAGCAGCAGTAAGAAATCCCGAACTTTTGGCATAAATGGGAGATATCGCTCCTTCGAAACGTACGGTGGAAAGATGGGTTGAACGTTTCAAGAGTGGCGGAGAGTCAGTCAAAGATGTTGATCGAAAAAAGAGTTCGATTACATCGACTATCAGCCAAAATTGATGGTGTGTGTCTTTATAAAAACAGTTGAACCTGTTCTAATACATGTAGTTCCAAGGGGGTTATTTCACGTACAAACTTATTATGTTGAAAATTGGCTAAGTCCTGTTGACGTCATCAAATCTCAAAAACCAACATCTGGTAGTTGGTACCAAAAATATGAAAATTTCGATCTTCAATCCTCAATCTGATGTTTATTTAAACGTCAAGAACTTACTCAATTCAAATCACATGACCATTATCAATCTCTTCCGACTTGCTTCCCAGACTAAGCTCAATGTTACTAACGAGATTAAAAAACGCTTACCCGATCGTAAAAATCAAGAACTCTTGGATTCGATGTAATCATCCATTTGGGATTTTGAGACGAAACTTCACATAGCCTCTGTTCTTACAAATCTTTTTCGATTACCCCAAAGTCTCTCTACAGGCTTCATTGTAATGAAATTTCGGAATGTACATTATTTTTCTTCAATGCTTTCGAGCTAAATCTTAAAGTTTACTTATTTTATCAAAAGCAGGATGAGTTAATAAAACTTTTAAAATTTAATTTAGATGGCTCAATTCTCTCAATCTGTTTCACCCTATACCCTATTTTTATGGTATTATACATACTCAACCCAACCTATACCAAAAAACCCAAGCTTATGGGTAACACATACCTTACCTAAACCTTAAAACTCAATTATTAAAAAATATTTACTAAATCAATTAATATAAATATTGAAGTGAAAATATAATAAATATTATTCCAACTATTGACGAAAATCTTATAGTAATATTTATCAGTTTCATTTCTATATCTTCTATTTCACAATCAGTTCCACTATAATGTTGTAAACATTTACATCTAGCATCTCCTAATGTATCATTATAAAAACACGTACCATGAGATGAACATGTTTTATTCCAACACAAGTCAACCATGTATTCACATTTATAACCGTAATAATTTTTAGTACAGTTACATTCAAAGTTATTTGAGGTCTCACTCGAATTGTAAAGCTCAATGCATTGACCGTTGTTTAAACATTGTTTAATAGAGCAAGGATTTGTATACAACTCACAACCTGTACCATAAAATCCATCATAACACAAACATTTTATGTTCTTAGTCAAGTATATTATACATATACCGTTGTAAGAACAATTTTTGATACAATCGTTTAACTCAACCGCTTGATTTAGTAGGTAAAAAATAACGTCAACATCTTTTAAATTTACGATTTCGAATTCTTGTTCGTTAACAAAGAGCGTATAGTTGGACATTATTTCTGAACCTATAAAGATAAATTAAAATTTCCGTGATTAAGGCTGCCTCAAAATTTAAGCCAAAGAACTTAAATATAAAAATGAATTTGACCGAATCAAAAGCCCCGCGGTTTACGGAGACTTGTTTTCTTCATATTACATTTATTTCGTTAAATAAGCTGTAAATTAATTAAAGAAATGTTCCACAGCTAAATTTTACAACAGTTCTACAATAAAAATCTTCATCTTGCTAAGACTCAAGATAAATCATTAAAAATACAATAATGGAAGATAAAATGCAATTAAAATTTTTATTAATTTCTAAAACAACTTTTTAATCAAAAAAATCGGTATCTTTTCTATTAACTGTTTGGTTCTAAACTAATTCAGAGATAGTGGATTAATCATCTCTGTAAAAAGGATAATGTCTTTGACTTAAGAGGAGATGAAAGAGGAGACAAAGGTTGTTGATTGGTTTGTTTCGAGAACAATGACTTTGACTTAAGAGGAGATGAAAGAGGAGACAAAGGTTGTAGATTGGTTTGTTTCGAGAACAATGTCTTTGACTTAAGAGGAGATGAAAGAGGAGACAAAGGTTGTAGATTGGTTTGTTTCGAGAACAATGTCTTTGACTTAAGAGGAGATGAAAGAGGAGACAAAGGTTGTTGATTGGTTTGTTTCGAGAACAATGTCTTTGACTTAAGAGGAGATGAAAGAGGAGACAAAGGTTGTTGATTGGTTTGTTTCGAGAACAATGTCTTTGACTTAAGAGGAGATGAAAGAGGAGACAAAGGTTGTTGATTGGTTTGTTTCGAGAACAATGACTTTGACTTAAGAGGAGATGAAAGAGGAGACAAAGGTTGTTGATTGGTTTGTTTCGAGAACAATGTCTTTGACTTAAGAGGAGATGAAAGAGGAGACAAAGGTTGTTGATTGGTTTGTTTCGAGAACAATGACTTTGACTTAAGAGGAGATGAAAGAGGAGACAAAGGTTGTAGATTGGTTTGTTTCGAGAACAATGTCTTTGACTTAAGAGGAGATGAAAGAGGAGACAAAGGTTGTTGATTGGTTTGTTTCGAGAACAATGACTTTGACTTAAGCGGAGATGAAAGAGGAGACAAAGATGATAGTTTGGTTTGTTTCGAGAACAATGACTTTGTTTTGAACTTGGTTCGTTCTGGCTGTAACTATCGTGGTGATTGATTTGTATTTAGTGTCGGAAGGTATCTTATAGGCTGAGTAAATCTTCGATTTTCTGATTGAATAACACGATCTTGTATAAAATCGTGCTTAATCGTACAAATTTGATTTTGTTTAATCAAATCTCCAAAAATATTTTCCAAGTCATTTTCTCTTGTTTTCAGAGTAAAGCTTTCTCGTTTTAATTCATTAATCGAATCACTCATTAGATTCTTTTCTTCTCTTAATTTATTAACGTCCAATTCATTTTGATTGTCATCCAGTTTCAAACCCTTTGTCCCTGTAATTAAATTTTCGATTATTGTTACATCATCATTAAACTTTATTTTTTTCAATCTGAGCTCCTCATCGATTTTTTCTTGCATTCCAAAATAAAAGTCATCAATTTTTTTTTTTAATTCTTCTCTTCTTAGATCTAATTCATTTTTGACATTTTTCAAACTTTCATCAATATAATAATCCGGATCCAATTGACATGCATCAAAAAATTCTTTTGATTTTTCGAACTCAATTTTTTCCAATTCGAATTGTTTACGTTTTAATCTCAATTGATTTAAAGGCAAGTTTAAGCATTCTTTGATATTGATATCAGAGTTACAAACTAAACACTTGGTACAATAATGTAAATTTAGTATTTCATTGTATAAAATGGTACAACCACATGTTAATACACATTCAACATCATCCATTTTAAGAAAATTAAAAACTTTAATTTCTGAAATAATATTTTTTTTCGAAATTAATTTCAAAAAATACAAAAGTTAATCCCTCGTTGAATATTAACGTTTGAACAAAAATTCAAGTGATAAAAATAGCTTTTTGTTTGACGTCAAAAAAATTTATTTATAGCAATTTTTATTTAATTTCTTAAATATTTTTAATGCCAAGGGCGAAACCCAATACCTTTGGATTACTATTAGAACTAGTAGTAGTAGTAAAAAACTGCAGTTCTTATGCTGATTTCTCTAACAAGTCTCTTGTCGTTTGAAATTTTTATGTTTCTTTGCAGACTTTTGGCGTAATTAACTTCATTAACCAACTTCAATTAACTTCATTATGCGTTTGAATCAAGTCAGCCCTCGTTCTCCTATATTCAAGATTTCCAATCTTTCTTCGTGGGACTTGTCTCTTATTGATTTTACGAGTTTAGTTGCTCTTCTTTGTACCCTTTCAAGAATCGAAACGTCATTAAATGAAGGACATGACATAAGGTATATTCAAGATGAGGTCTAACTAGTGCTGTATACAACGGTTTTATTATTTGGCTATACTCAAAAGAATTTTTAATTTAGCCCAAAACTCTGTTTGCTTTTGCAGCAACAATTGTACATAGTTTATTCCATTGTAAATCATTTTTTAACATAACTCCAAGACCTCTTTCCATTTAGTATATTTACGGTAATTTTGTATTTAATTTTTTCAAATTAAAAGTTGTGTACATTTTAAAAAATGGTGTTGACTTATTGGAACTTACTTATTACTGTAAGTCTCAATCTACTAAACAATAAACAGTGTTGCTATGCCACATGGATTTTACCATTTTTTACGTAAAATTACGTAAATTAACATCATTTTACATCAAATGATGTAATTTTACGTAAGTTTATGTAAAAAAAAAAAGGGCCAAAAAAAAGCGAGTTTTTGTGTGTTTTTAAAGAATTTTAAATAAATCAGGTTTTTCGGCAAAAAAATGACTTCAGAAAAATGAAAATAAAAAATTACGCAAATTTACGTAAAAATAAGTAAAAAACGATATTTTTTGATGTAAAATTTGGTAAATTTCGGTAAAATATGGGAGATTTTTGAAAAAACAAACGAAAAGCTCTCAACTTAAAGTTTATTCAAATAATATGTTTTAATTTTAATTATTTGACCATTCACCGTTCTTTTCTATTACTATTTGAATGACCTAAAAAAAAATTTTTGTAGAAACTAATCCAAATTGAGTGTTTAGGAATATACTTTTTTAAGCCTTTTAATATATGAGATGCACTTTTCAGTACTAAATTGTTTTTGAAACTCGAAAATAGCCGATAATGTTTCTTTTTCAGTTTTACATAATCGTTTTCTTATAAACTGTTTCATTTCACTCCATACGAGTTCTTTTGGATTAAGATCAGGTGATTTTGGAGGTGACTTAATCTACAAAAAGTTTTGATAGTATTTTTTTTTCAAGATTTATAAAATATTACCCAAAAAATGTTGTTTGTATCTAAAAAACTCTTACATATCACTGAGCAATGTTTTGGGTCATTGTCTTGATGCAAAAAATAACCATTATCAAAATTTGCAGCCCCAAAAGGAATTAAGAATCCAGCCAAAATATCTCTATAGATTTCAGCGTTCATATTTTCTTTGAAGACCTTAAAAATCTTTGAGATTTTAGAATTAAATTATAATTCAAATTCAAAGAGTTATTTACAGCAAATTTTGTTACGCCCTTGGACGATATACCTCCCCAAACATTTAACTTCGATTCAAATTTAGAACTTGAAGGTAAAGTTTCAGGGTACGAACCAATCTTTCTCCAATGATATAATGGGGCATCAAAAACTCGCACTGTTGTCTCATCGACGAAGATATAATTTTCAAAATCACTATCCTTATATCTTAAACACCAAATGAGTCGTTGTAATTTGTGAAAATCACTCAAAAAAGGAGATTTTCGAAGACGTCGATACCGGAAACCTGGAGGTAGAAAATTGAATTTTTATTCCGAAAGCAAACTTCAAATCTGAATGCATTAATTTAAATCCAATAATGAGATTAAAATTGATGCACAAGTTCCATGTTATCTTTATTATGATTTTGAATACCTGTTTTAGAGCGATACTTTCGGATAGTACTGGTACCAATCTTCTTTTTAAATTTTTTTTCAATTTCCATACCAATTTCTTTTGAAGAGTTTAGACCTTTTTTATTGGTTGTTTGTTCCTAATTAAAATTGAATAATTCTTAAAAAATGAAATTAGAATCGGTGCTTTTTTTCTTGAGAAATAAATGCTTAAAAAATCAGCTAGAGAAAACTCAATTTACCTCAATAAATTCAATGATGTAATCAGCTAAGATTCTTGATTTTTTACTCGTCTTTAAGTTCGTTTTTGACTTCGATTGGTTTATGATTTTGTTTATGTACTCAAATTTAATTTTGAAATTTCCCAAAAGGCAAATAAGAATATTATGATAGTTACACTTGATGAAGGAATGGTATTCTTGGCATAGGAAAGTTTTAGAATTCTTCTGATTTTTTTGGCATTAAAGTTTCTTTTAAATTTCAAGAAAATAATTTGTTTTTTAAAAGTTCCTCTTTTGATATTTTTTTTCTTTTTAATCATTTCTACTGAATGAAAGAGATTTTTTTTCCAAATCAAAATTTAATGAGGATTAAATGAAAAAGGACCAGTTATTTAAAACTATTAAATGCTTAAAATTTGTTTTCGAATTTGAATTTAAAAATCAAGCTTGAGTCACAAAGAAAAGAGTCATTTGATTTTGTGAGTTTTTGTTGTTACTCTTTTCGATGAGGGTTCGAAACCCTTTGAATTAAAAAGATAAAAATAGCAATAGAGAAAGCTATCCACTAGTCTCTCCTTTTTTTTATTTCTCTCGCTTTTTTTTCTCTCTTTCACTAGTTTCTCTTTCACTGTTTTCTTTTTCTCTTTTTTTTCTCTATCTTGTAAATTCAATGTGTTTAGTACCCACATTCGAAAGAGAAACAACAAACCCCGTCTAAATAAAATTAAAAACAATCGAATGACTTTTTTTTTCGTAACTTCTCAAGTTCTATTTTCATGAACAAATTTTAACAAAAAGAGAGGGGTTCTTGCTAAATTTTTAGTTCATGTTTCATTTTCGTAGTGATAACTGAATATAAATACGAGATAAAATTTTAAATTTCAAAACACTTAAAATAAACGAAAAACTACAATGCCTCCAAAATCGAAGAGAAAAAATAAACAAATTGAATCGGAGAAGGAAATAGAGACTGATAAGGAACCAACAGCATCTAAAAAGACTCAAAATGATGAGATTGAGATGATTACGATCGCTTTCCATCTTAAGGATCCAAATCATCCTTTTTATTATCTTGATAAAAAAATTTCGTGCATTGACGTTTCAAAAATAAGGGAGCCACTTGAAAGAAATGAGGTAACTTAAGAAGAAGGTGAAAATTTTTCAGCTAATTATTTTATTATCTTTTTTAAGTTAAAAAAAGGAACATTTATTAGTTTTGTTCATGAAGAAAACAATCTTCATTTGATTGTGGACGCAGTAATTAGCTACGAAAATACCTACATGGTCCCACGAAAAAAAGTGTATTTCTTGTTAAAAATAGGTTAAAATATTTCACTAAAGTTATTTTTAAGGCTGTGAAGTTTCTTAGAGATGAGTCGGTTAATGAAAAGCCATTTCAGACTTTCGCTAATCAGCTGACTTTAATTAGTAATAACCAACAAAAGTTAGCTGACGAAAACCAAGAATTAAGAAGCTTAATATCTGGTCTTAAAGAAAGTGTAACAAGTGTATCACCTGTTACATCCCCGAGTCTTAAGAGAAGAGCTGAATCATCAACAAATGCTGATAAAAGCGATTCAGAAGTTGAAACACTTTGTAATTTTTGTTAAGCCTTTATTTTTTTTTTTTTTATATTATTTGATTGTTATTAAACTATAATAACAAAGCGTTCACCAATTTCTTACGAAACGAAATAAAAAGAGTATTTCCGAATAATATGAACAGAACACTTGGCTTTTATGAAAAGGAATATCCAGATGATTTAAACACAATAAAAAGTAAGCCATAATCTAATTTTGGTTAAAATGTTTTTTTTTAAAGACTTTTAATTTATTAGTGAATCTCAAAAAATCCTCCCAGTGAATTCTGACTTTGAACAATCGTGGAAAAAAGCCCAGAGGTCCTATATCACTGATAAATCGAAAAAAAAACAAACAATAATTATCTTTTTTCCTAAATAAAACTCATAAAAAAGGATTTATTTTTTATTTACCAAAATTTACCAAATTTTACATCAAAAAATATCGTTTTTTACTTATTTTTACGTAAATTTGCGTAATTTTTTATTTTCATTTTTCTGAAGTCATTTTTTTGCCGAAAAACCTGATTTATTTAAAATTCATTAAAAACACACAAAAACTCGCTTTTTTTTGGCCCTTTTTGTTTTTACATAAACTTACGTAAAATTACATCATTTGATGTAAAATGATGTAAATTGATGTCATTTTACTTTTGTCATTTTACGTAATTTTACGTCATTTGATGTAAAATGATGTTAATTTACGTAATTTTACGTAAAAAATGGTAAAATTCATGTGGCATAGCAACACTGTACTAAAGACTTCGGGAAACACATTTCGAAGAAAAGTCAGTTAAAACTTTTATTTTTAATTGAAAATTTCGATTTTAAAAATATATTTATTCATATTTTAGCTTTTGGGACTTTTTAGATTGTTAGTAATAGGTAACGGGTTTATAAAAGTTATTAAATCAAGATTTGAAATAGTAAATTCACGATTTCTAACATCAGCTCTCATCAAAGTCTTTGTTTTATTTTGGCTAACGGTTCCAAAATTTGATTTTTTTTTCAAAAACAAATTTGAAAAATCATTAAAAATTAGAAACAAATAAGACAAAATTAAAATCAATATTGCAACTATTGATGTAACTTTGATTACACCTTTGATCTTTTTTAAATCTTCAGACTCAATTTCACAATCATTTCCACCATAATATTGAATACACTTGCATTCAACATCTTCTAAAGTATCATTATAAATACAACTACCGTGTGATGAACATGTTCTATTCCAACACAAGTCAACCATGTATTCACATTTATCACCGTAATAATTTTTAGTACAGTTACATTCAAAGTTATTTGCTGAGTCAATCGAATTGTAAAGCTCAATACATTCACCGTTGTTTAAACATTGCTTGGTTGAACAAGGACTTGTATTTATCTTGCAACTCGAACCATCGAATCCATCAAAGCAGGAACATTTAATAGTTCTATCAATGTTCATCTTACAAACACCATTGTTCGAACATTTTGTCAAACAATCACTCAAGTCACTTTCTTGATTTAACAAATCAATAACCATGTCAGTATCTGCAAAATCAATATTTTCTGAGATTGAGATCATTTCAGTTGTACCTAGAATTAAACTTAAAAAATGAAGGAAAAAATTTAGTTTAAAATGATACTTTCGAATGTTTCATCAAAATTCTGAAATGTAAAATTTGTTTGCATATTTGATGCATCTATATAAAAATTTTCACGATTTAAAATTGACGAAAAATTTATGAATGAAACTTTTACACATAATTTCTAAAATATAATTCTCTGTATCTCCTCCACAACTTTGAAACCAGTTGTTTGGACATAATATTAAACTATTTGAATTATAGTAGCCTAAATATGATTTGACTGTATATCTGGAAAAAGCAATACAGACTTCGATTTTATGACCAAAAATCTTCTAACTCTCATCAAGCTGAGTTTAAATTTACAGTCTACGCTCGAATTTGTCACGTCATAGATTTGTCACCTTTCTGTTTTATCCCTTAAAATCTGTGGAACGGATTTCTCTCAATATTAAATAATGTTAAGTTATATTCGAATTTATCCCGCTTTTTAATCCCATTATTCAAATTTAGCACCTAAATTTTTTCGAACGAATATACAAAATTAATGAAAAAAATATTCATATTTGTCTCACTCATTGTTTTATTGTTATTTGAAATAAAAAAAATAAAAATGGAAGAAAATAATAAGAGAAAAAGGTCAAAGATATCAAATGAAAAAAAATGTGAAATAATTAAGTTTAAAGATCAAAGTAATTTAACATTGGCTGAAATCGGAGACCGATTCAATGTAGATCGTACAACAGTTGGTAAAATTATGAAAAAACGTCATATTTATACGAATTTGCCACAGCCTCAAACAAAACAATTTAAGTTACAAAAAGGTTCATTTTTCCTGGTCGAAGATGCCTTGTATAAATGGTTTTCTGCTGCCCGTAATGCCAATATCCCGATCAACTATGCCGTATTAAAAGAAAAATCTTTAAGTCTGTATCATAAACTAAAGGGCGAAAATGTGGAAATGAAAGAAAAGTTTGAAGCTTCCGATGGCTGGATACAAAAATTTTTGAAACGATATGATCTTAGTTGCAAGACAATGCATGGAGAAAGTGAGTCTGTTGACCGAAACGATGTCGAAGTCGGTCGAGAAAAGTTACATAAAATTTTAGAAAACTATCAAGCAAGAGATATTTACAATTGCGATGAAACAGGTCTATATTTTCGTCTCGGTCCCAGTCGAACCATAGCTGCTAAAGGCGAACAATGTAAAGGGACGAAAAAAGATAAAAGTAGATTAACGGTTTTATTTACAACCAACGCAACTGGCGATGTAAAGGTCAAACCTTTTGTTATAGGAACAAGTGCAAGACCCCGTTGTATGAAAAACCTCAATTTTAATACCCTACCAGTTAGATATGCAAATAACTCATCTGCTTGGATGACAGGCGACCTATGGATTAAATGGCTAAAATGGTTCGATGGGCAATTAACTCGTGATTCAATTTTATTATGCGATAACTGTCCGGCTCATTCTGATGTGTCAAATATAAAATTTAGCCATTTAAAAGTTATTTTTCTTCCGCCAAACACCACCTCTGTTTTGCAACCACTTGACGCTGGAATTATTAAAGCGTTTAAGTCAAACTATAGAAAACTCTTGGTGAGACATTGGATAGATTCTTTTGACAAAAATAAATCTATGGTACGTGTAAACGTAAAAGAAGCAATTGATTTTATCGGTGATGCTTGGAATTCAATAACTCATGTTACAATCAAGCGCTGTTGGAAGCATGTAGGAATACTCCCAGTCGATGTCTTAAGTCAACTAAACTTGGATGGTGTGTCAAGCATCGAATCTTTTGATGATTTATCGAAATTGCTAGATGACTTAAATCATTTAGATAATGAGATGAACATGAATTGCCAGGATTATCTAAATGTAGACTCAATTTGTGAAACGTTTGAGGTTCCAAAAGAAGAAGACATAATACGTGAAGTATTGGTGAATAATAATATAGAGCCCTCCAGCTCAGACCAACACGATGAAGATGATGATGACGATGACATTGAAATCCCCGTAATTCCTAAAAGTGAGGCTTTGGAGGGTTTGAAGAAATATATTTCGTATCTAGAGCATTTAGATGGAATTGATTATGAAGACATTAAAAAGATTAAGGAGGTAAACAATAAGGCTGATTTGTTAGAAATTTCAAAATTAAAGCAACAAAAAATATTAGATTTTTTTATTATAACCAAAAATTAAAACAATTTTTTTACTGTCGTTGTTTTTCAATAAATTATTTTTAAAAAAAAAATTCATATTTGTCACTATTCGAATTTGTCACATTTTTTTCCTGGAACCGATGGGGTGACAAAACCGAGCGTAGACTGTAGTTTTAAAAAAAAATAAAAACGATAATCCATGCCAGACTGTAAAAATGAGTCCCTTAAAATATTCGATACTTTTTTCCTAAGCTATTAAATAGCAGAAAATTCTCCCTCTTTTCGCTTAAAAAAAGACGAAACAAATTCCTGTTAATTATTTAAAAGCCTTATAGAATTAATCTCATTTTTTTTCTAAAAATCTTATAAGTCGGATTGCTGAATGATGGATTCTCCATACACTTTCTTGAGAAATTTTGATTAAAATATCTGCTTGGAGCTTATTAGATTTTGAAATTGATTGCTTTCTATGAGAAGGACGATGAACCTTAATATGCTTTGGTTACATTACAATATATCTCGATTAAACCGGTTGTGTTAGTTTTCTTTTTAAACATTTTATTTAGTTCTAACGTATTAAAATAATTATGAAAAGATTTGACGTTTTAGAGATTAAATTAAACCTCAAAATGATCCAATTATAAATGTTTAAACGCGTTTCCGAAAACCAGTGTTTGCTCGTTTAAGTGCGTTTTTTGGTAACGTTTTTTTAGCGTCAAAAAAACCTTAAAAACGCATTTAAAGTTGCGTTAAAACGCATAAAAGATATGTGTTTAAACGCGTTAATATTTTCTCGAATTTTGTATTTCGTAAACTAAAATCAATTGATTTTAGTTCTATTTTCGTTTATTTAGATTTCATGTTTTTAAGACAATTATTTGAAAAAGATCCTTTACTTTGAAAAAAGTCACATTTCAGTCAGTTCTTGTTTAAAAAATTCACTCTATAACCCTTATCCGTCGGAAATATAAAAAATCACGTTAACTTCTGAATTGGGTCAAAAATGTCCCGGTTTAGTTTTTTTGATGTTTCTCAAATTTGATGTTTTATTTTCGAAATTCTGTGAACATAATAATAATCTTCATATTCTCAGCTGTCGTTTGATGTAATTTTGGGATTGATATCTTTTATTTAACCGCATATAATACTCTCCTAAACTTTCTCTATTTTTTTATTTTTCAATTTTTCGGGTCATTTTTGACCCAGTTTTCGACGGATAAGGGTTAACTCTTTAAAAAATTTCTGGGCGTAGATCTAAATTCTTTTAATTATCTACAATCGAATTTAAAGCAAAGCTGATCAAAGGATTCTGAATATTGTCACCTAAATAAAATTGAAAATTTAACTCGCTTGAAAATTTTTGAAATTTTAAAACTTTGATTCTCATCCATTAGTTGGGTATTCTTTCTACTTAAATTTTTGAATAGCTTGAAAAATCTTATTTCTCTATTTATATTATTACAATACTTGAACATGCTTTTGAACTACGGATAACAATAATTAATTGCCCATAAATTCATTTTAGAACTGGTTTGTTCATGACAATGAGTGTTGATTCTTTTAAACTCGTTTTTTTCGAACGCGTGTTTTCGCGTTTAATACTGTTAAAAAGTTACGTTCCTTAAACTTACTATAACGCAAAAAACGCGTTATTTTACTCGTTTAAACGCATTTATAGTTGGGTTCTAACGCGTGTAGAAACTGCGTTTATTTTTTTTCGGGTTCCATTCATCTATCTAAATACCTTGATGGATACAGTCATTTATAGTTAAAAACGATGATATGTTTACATGCGAGGCTAACATTTCTCATCATATTTTTTGTTTTTAAGGCAAGGTAGCAACTTCGTCACTCCTCTTTGTTCTTTCTCAATACGGCCAATGTCATGTTTACGTAAAGGGAACCAAGCAACTGATCCATATTCTAGAGGTTTTACGAACGACATGTAAAGCACTTTGAATGTTCTAAAATCTAAATTTGTAAATGAGTTTCTAATTTGAGGGCAGTGTTTGAGATGTACTCTTTGCATTTTAGAATATCCTGAAGGATTAACTCAAGGTCTCGTTCAAATCTACTATTTTCAATAATGTACGAATAGTCATCTGATTCTATTAAATATAAACTGTCTTGATTAATTTTATTATTACCAAAATGCATTACTTTACATTTGCTGAGGTTTAAGCTTAGTTTACAATCGATTGACGTGATTCTTGATTCTTTTTTTGAATGACGTAGTCTAAGATTGTTATAAGACATTTTCAAAAAAAATTTAGTTAAATTTTTTCATCACTAGCGATAGGGAAACTTACTACTATAAGAATCCCTCGTGAATCGATGCATGATGGTGAATTTTTTTTTCTTCCTCAAAGTCATTTGCGACTTAGATCTATTATTTAAAAAATAATTAAAAAATTCAATTAAAGGAAGTAAATACTTAATTAAATTTTAATTTTGTATTTCGTCAACTAAAATCAAACAATTCGACTTGAAAAATTTTGTTAAACCAAGAAAATATTAATGAAACTTTTCTTATTTGTTGTTTGCTTTTATTTTTATCAATTATTAAATTCGAAGTTGTATAGTTTAAAGATTTTTTAAGCAAACAATGTTTGATTTAACATTTTGTGAAAGTGGAAAGAATTGATTAATTTTCTTTAAAAATTTATTCGTCTTTAGAAGAAAAATATCAATTTGAATTAAAATGTTGAATTTATTTTTAATATTGGTAATTAAGCTAACAAATTGTGAAACAACATATCTTTCATCGATTCATTTAGGTTGCTTTCGGGATAGCAATCCAAGAGATTTATCAAAGTATGAAACGAGAAGTACACAAATGACCATATCATTTTGTCTTAATTTCTGCTCACAATATCAATCAAAATATGCCGGGGTACAAAACGGGTATGCTGAAATTAATAATCTCGTTAAATACTCGCTTGGAATACTATTTATTGTAAATTATAACACGATGAATCTAAAAGCTTCTTACTTGAGACTTACAGCTAATGTTTTATTCGAGGCGACTTTCTATTTTAGTTAAATTTAATTAATTGAAATTATTTATTTAAGAGACGAGTGTCGATGTGATGATAAATATAATAGTAATGGAAAAACGAATGATTGGGAATGTTATGATAAATGTTCCGGTAGTTGGGATTTTGTATGCGGTGGTTCTTGGAGAAATCGAATATATGAATTAAAATGTAAAACAGTTTTTAAAGTTAGAAAAAAAAGAATAAAGTAATTTTATGTTTAAAATAAAGATGCTACGACAACAACCAAAACCACGTCAACTTCAAAATCAACTACGAGTACAACCAGAGCCACATCGTCAACTTCAACCACAAGTACTACCAGGAGTACCACCACAACCACTTCGTCAACTTCAACCACCAGTACAACCACAAGTGTAACCACAAGTACAACCAGGAGTACCACCACAACCACTTCGTCAACTTCAATCACAAGTACAACCATAAGTGTAACCACAAGTACAACCAGGAGTACTACCACAACCACAACCACATCGTCAACTTCAACCTCGACGAGTACAACCCCATCGTTATCTTTAATCTCTCATATCTCTTATCTCATATCCACTTTGCCTTTTAAGCCAACAGGCAATCTGACACCATCGTTTTCAGTAGACCAAACAAATACTGGAAAAACATCTCTTTTACCTTTAGCTTTACTTGATTTCAGCCACGTTTCAACAACTCAAGCATCATTTTTATTCAAAGAAACATCAATCAGTCCTAAAAACCTGGAAGCATCATTTCCTCAACCAAACACAGATTCTTTAACTTCTTCTAATTCAGCTTTACATTTTTTTGGCAGTTTTGAAAATAATCATGTTCAAACAGGATCAATTTTGGCAAAAAATGAATTTTCGATTAAAACAAAAGATCCTTTCCAATTAAGTTTGAATTCACACACAAGTAGTTCAGAGCAACTTGTAACCGACATTTTAACTCAAGAAAAAAATCTTTTAGTTAATTATTTGACATCAAGTAATAAAAAATTACATTCCAAAAATACAACTCAAGTTGAAAATCTTCACACAATCAAACTGAGTTATCAAACAACTAAATCAAATAAAGGTAACCACCCGTATTTTAACTTAACATTTACTTTATTTTAAATAGCTTTTTATTGTAGTGCAAGATAAAATAGACTCTGTAAATATTGACATTTTTGCTGATTTATTGAATCTTGAAGTTGATTTGAGTGATTGTCTATCAAACTGTTCAAACAACGGTGTTTGTAAGATGAGCATTGATAAGACTATCAGTTGTTCCTGTTTTGAAGGCTTTGCAGGTTCTGGTTGTAGTTTAAACACAAATCCATGTTCAACAAAACAATGTTTGAACAACGGTCAATGCATTCAACTTGACTCCAACATTTCAAAAACAAGAAATGAATTTGAATGCAATTGTACCAAAAACTATTACGGTGATAAATGTCAATACATGATAGACTTGTGTTCGAATAAAACATGTTCATCTCATGGTACTTGTATTTATAATGAGACTGCAGAAGATGTTGAATGCAAATGTTTTCAGTATTATAGTGGAAACGATTGTGAGATTGAATCAAATGATATTAAAGCAATCAAAAGTGTGATCAAAGTTGCATCAATAATAGCCATTTGTGTTTTAATATTTTCTTATTTGGTATTTATTATTATTGATGTTGCGAATCTATTTTTGTCAAAACGAAGTCCTTTAACTCTTAGCAAAGAATACGAACCAGAGTCATTAAAACAGATTTATGTAAACAATTAATAAACTACCTAATCTATTAAAATTTCAAATCATGAAGAGTTGGAAATTCCTATCTTAATTTGAAACATCTGACCACCAGGCAACGGGCAGACAATGTCAAATGAGAAAATCAAATTAGAAAATCAGTCCTTTATATGCTCAGATCGATCGAGACCGGGCAAAGTTACATTACTCCCGATCAAGTCAAGACTTTGAACCAACACTGGCTGAAACCAAGCCGAAAAAACTCTCATCTTGAAATAAAGCCAAGTTCATTTTTCATATTCTATAATTGTGTTGTAGTCCTCATAATGACTACACATGCTTTCTAAAATTACATTTAGTTTTGCTGCTTTTTATACTTGAAACATATTTCAAGTATAAACAACAGCAAACTTAAGAAAAAAACTAGATTTATTATTTATATATAATTTTTTTTTTTTCTTTTCTTTCTTTTTTCTCTTCTTTGTAAAGGCTAGAAGCGGCCAATGAAGTTTAATTAAATATATATTATAATTTTAAGTATTTTTTTTTATTGTAACCCTTCCCCTTTTCCCATCTTCTGATTTTAAGTCAAGTAAAGCCGGACTTGATCTTTAAAAATTGCATCTGATGCTAAATACAATTTTTTGCGCTAAAAAAGAATTTGCAAAAAAAACACTCCCCAAAAATATGAGTTCATAACGTTCTTGAATTAATGTTGATCCAAGTTTATTAGAAACATTGCTTAAATTTTTGTTGAATTTAAAAATATCCCTGGGATCGGTTGAATTGTTTAAAATTTTTTTGAGAAATAAAAAAATTAAGGTTGCCCTAAAATGGATGATGTACAATGCATTTTAACTTGTGGTTTTACCACAATATACCAAGAGCTGAATGAGACAAAAGATGGTATCGAATGTTGGGTATGTAAATCACACAACATGAATATTGCCAAGTTTAATGAAAGTGTTAAATTGGTAGATGAGTTTAAACAAGGATTTAAAGCTTTTAAACTTCTTTTAAAGATTTTAAACAATTAAAAGAGAAAATTTATTTTATCAGTGATTCGGTTTGCTACAGCTGAATTAAAACTTTTGCATCCAAATGAAAAAAACAAAAATATTGCTAGAAAGTTTAGTCATTCTTTCACAGTGGAAGAACATAATAGGGGCTATCACCAATTTAGTACAACTCAAGAATTAACGAAAAAAGGATTTCATATTCATAGGATTTCACAATTGTTTTATTAACAAACTAAACAATTGGGTTACATTTGAAGTTACTTTAAATGTAACCTAAATCGATTACTTTTTAATTGTTTAGGTTATTTTTAACTTTTCTCAAAATAAAATACAAAAAAACAAAACTCTTTATTTCATTCATCCGACTATAAGTCCCTATGAGTTTGAGGCAAGACAAATTGCCTAACTAAACGGATGGTCACTCAAAATATACCCAACCAACTCAAATCCGTTAAATCATTAATAAAAATATCTAATGATTACTTTGACTTGATTTTATACAAGAAACCATCATACGATAAATTAAAATCCAAAAAATTAACCGAGTCAGCTAAAACGATATTCAGTTTTAGATATCCAAATACCTCTTTAAATTCTTCCAAATTTAACTGAAAAATTGACAAGATTGAGCCGTCTTCAATGAATCTGTCATAACTTAACGGTCTATGTACCACCAGCCATTTGATTTCTAATATGTGCAAAAATAAATTTGCAACCGACTGTCCGCAGTTTCAAAAATTAACACGAAGCTCTGCTTCGTGTATCTTAAACATTTCACCTTGCTTACATGGTCATATTTGGTATTGAAGGCATGGCCCTTTTTAGTTACAGTTTTTTCATACAGAGAACCAGGGTTATCAGAAAAACTTTCATGTCCATTAAAAAAAAAACATGGTTATACCCCCCTACCTGTGTAAGAAAATGACATAGGACCCGAAATTTTGGACCCCCTCCCCCACTCCTTTAAAGCTTTTTTCAACAAAATATTAAAATTTTAACGTATTTTGTGACAGATAACATAATTTTTTTTACTAAGATTTAAAAGTTGAATTACCGCTTTTTAAAAAAAAAATTGGGTTTTATAATTATTTTTTTTGTTCAAAAAAAATTTTATCATGGGGGTCTAAGAGGAGTAGTATTAGTATTAGTAGTAGTAGTAGTAGTTTAAACTGCAACTTGAGATAACTCAAGTAGAGCTCTATTGAGCTATGGAAGTCGCTTCAACATGTTCCAACAACCATTCATCAATCTTGGCTTTAAAACTATTAAGGTTCTTTGCTTCTATCAAATCTTGTGGTAGCCGATTCCAATGGTTTACAATTCTATTTGTAAAAAAGTTATATCTTGAAGGACAATTTTTTAACTGTTCACGAGTTAAACACTTGTTATGTCTTCTTAAATTGTAATTTCTAAAACCATTTTTGTTGTTTAAGTTGTAATTTACACCTCTCTTTAAATTGATAATCTCCATGTTGTTTATTAACTTATACATTTGAATAAAATCACCACGCAACCTTCTTGTTTCTAAATTTGTCAAATTTAACTTTGATAACCTTTGTTGATATTCAAGGTTACATAGCTCGGGGACTAATTTGGTCGCTCTTCTTTGTACTTTTTCAATTTTGTTTATTTCTTTTTTTAGAAACGGACACCAAGATCTAAAGAGCGGATTGAGTCTAAAAGACTAATATTTTTATTAACAAATAGGTATAAAAATTAACATATTTTTTGGGTTAGTCTTTTCTTTTATTGTTTTAATTAGCCAATTAAATTTGCGAATATCTTTGATTCTTTTTGTCTTAACTTACCAATTTCTTTGGTTTCGAAGCCAATCAGATTTTTTCAGTCCGAAACCGAACGGTCTTGTCTGGTTAATAAGCTAGTCACGGCCGTTCGTTGCTCGCAATAAATCGGTATTTTTTCAGTTTTTAAAACTCATTTAAAGACTTAATTCGAATATTATTTTTTTCTTTTTACATGTAGAAAATACTGATTTTTTTAAGGTACAAGATGGTATGTTTTTTATCGCAAAAATAATTTCCAACTTTTAATAATGACTTAAATATCCCAAGAAAAAACTTTTTTACAAATTCCTTCAAATTAATTTGTAAATCTCTGTTTTCAGGCTATGCGTACAAGTTGGTTTTTGTTTTAAAAAACGTAAACCAATATGTGACCTTTTAGCGAAAACTAATCTCTACAGCCTTTAGTTGAAAGAAATACGCCAAGGTTCTTCGGTCATTGAGGCATAGAGTTTTAAAACGGTCAAAACACTGATTTTTCAATATTTATTGAAAAAATCGTATTGTCCAATCCTTTGCGGTCACTTATGGTTTAAAAACCATTTTTTGGTTCGGAAAACAATTGTTTTGAGGTTTGAAAATATTTTTATATACATTTCTTTTTTATTGCAATTGAAATCCAAAAAAAAGTGAAGTTAAATTCGCTTTTCTAGAGACTTTTTTAGACCAATTTGTTTCTCTTGGAAAATATTAAAATTGAAATTTTTTTATTTTACGATTTAGTTTAAAAATTTAAAAAAAGTTAAAAATTAAAAAAAAATTTCTAAAAATCTCTCAGTTAAAATCATGCGTCTTGATCAAGATTTGAAATAGTGAATTCTTCATTTCTAACATTTGCTCTTATTAAAGTCTTTGTTTTGTTTTGACTAACGATTCCAAAATTTGATTTTTTCCGTAAGAATAAATTTGACAAATCATTCAAAATTAGAAACAAATAAGACAAAATTAATATCAATATTGCAACTATTGATGTAACTTTGATTACACCTTTAATCTTTTTTAAATCTTCAGACTCTATTTCACAATCGTTTCCACTATAATACTGAAAACATTTGCATTCAACATCTTCTAAAGTTTCATTATAATTACAAGTACCATGTGATGAACATGTTCTATTCCAACACAAGTCGATCATGTATTGACATTTATCACCGTAATAATTTTTAGTACAGTTACATTCAAAGTTATTTGCTGAGTCAATCGAATTGTAAAGCTCAATACATTCACCGTTGTTTAAACATTTCTTTGTAGCACAAGGACTTGTATTTATCTTGCAACTTGAACCCTCGAATCCATCGAAGCAGGCACATTTAATAGTTTTATCGATGTTCATCTTACAAACACCATTGTTAGAACAGTTAGACAAACAATCACTCAAGTCAATTTCTTGATTTAATAAATCAAGAACCATCTCAGTGTTTGCGAAGTTTATCATCTCAATCTCATTATTTATAGGACCTTTTAAAAAATAAAAGTTTAATACGAAAAATTTAAAACCAAGTATTACCCATCTCTGAAATTCCAGGATTAGATTTCGTCATTTGTATGCTATAATTAGCCCAAGTCGATGAAATTGATAATTGTAAATTTACGTTTGTTAGTAGTTTAAGAGTACTTTGTGTTGTAATTGTGGTTGCAGAATCTAAAAATAAACATATTTTAAATTTCGAAAATAGAAAATTTTGAATTCGAGAAAAGGTAAAAGCATCCGATTTTAAGTTAAAAGTCAATGTCAATGAGAATGTCAATCTTCGATTCCCAATGATTTTCAAATTCAAAGCGATAAAATAAATTTTTGAGGAAAAATGTTACATGTTAGTTCGTATATCCTATTTATTAAAACTCCTCCACATTCATTAGTAAAAATATTTCCTGGACATTTTAATGAACACTTATCATCTCCAATTTTACCATAACTTCCATATTTATTATCACAATAGCATTCAAAACTTAAAAAAAACAATGTTTTTCATTATGAAATGAGATTTTTTGGGAAAACAAACCCGTTTTGAATCCCAGCATATTTTGTAAAATATTTTGTACAAAAGTCAAGACAATAATCTTTGGTCATTGACAAAGAAGTTAAGCGATGAAGGGATAAGTCTCTGGTATTCGAGTTATCATTATAACATCCAATTAAAATTTCCGATATTAAAACTGCCTCAATGTTTAAGCCTAAGAATTTTAATATAATAATGAATAAGCTCAACAAGAAATTCATTTATAAAACTTAATATAATTCAGATCTCTAAAAAAATTGAGCTTGAGAATTTCCTATTATTCGAATATCGTAGTATTTACATTTTAATCATTAATATTTAATATGTTTTTTTAAAGAAAAATTTCTTCTATCTTAAAGTTTTACAAACACAGCTACATTTGTTAATGAAACCAAGAGGAGCTAAATTTTAAGTTTTAGCTTCAACAACTGGTAAAAAACCATTAGCGCACATTAATAAATCCAAAAAATTGTATGGTTTACTTAAAATTTTTTTTTTCAAAATTAATGATAAATAAATATTTTTTTTAAAATGCATTGCGAATTTTCTAAAACATTAACACCTTATTTGCACTAAGATCTGGTTGAGTTTTGCCGTCCCATACATTATAAAATCCTTCATTCAGGCTTCTCGCAAGTCCTGTATCTGTAAGTCGGTCTTTCTGCTCTTTACTATATTTTCCAACTTATTTCCAACAGTCTGGTTTGCCTACAACGTACTTTTTTCGTCTTTTTTTCCTGACCTCGAGTCTAATTTTGTTTGATAGGATCTTCCGTTAATCTTTTTCTTTTTCATTGTACAAACGTTGTCTTTGCGTGATCATTTTCTTAATATCGAGCGTCATCCAGGGCTGGTCGTCTTTTGTTTTGATCGTTTTAATCGGCTGGGATAAATTTTCGGCGTTCAGCATCAGGTTGTAGAAGTTGTCTGTAACTTCTTGGGGGTCAAATTTGTTTTTTTCAATAGTTTGTGTCCAGTCTTTGTTCCTAATACAGTGAACAGTGTCTTTGATTTTACCACTCCTGATTTGTTTTTTTAAAAAATTTGGTTTAGTGTTCTTGTAGCTATTGAAGGGTGGGATAGCTAGTACAACCAAGTGGTCGGATTTTCCAATTGCTGGCCAGTTCTCTATTTCGTAGCATCTTGGAGCGTTGGTTATGATGAGGTCCAAGCATCTTTAGCCTCTGGTGGCCGTTTGGTTGGCTTTTTAAAGTTGAAACGATGAGCAAATGTTTGAAACGTTGGCTCCGTTAAAGTCACCAGCAATAAATGTGAGGGGCCGACTCCCGTGACTACTATTTACAAGAGCTTTTTCTAGTTGTTTGCAACTCCCAAACACTCTCCTTTTGCTTGTTTGGTGTAAATTCGGCAATGTAGACACGGAGTATCAGAACAGAAAAAAAAAGATTTCTTTTGCTTAATTTTTCATTACAAAACATTCAATAACAGCTAAGTTTATTAAACGATTGTCAAGGTACTTAAAAAAAAATTATCTTTCTTTTTTTGGGTTTCTAATTAAAAAAAAATTCTTTTTGAGAAAAAAATATTCTTTTTAAGAATTTGTATATTTTTTCACCGTTTTTTACAGTCATTCGAATGCGTAGTTCTATTTTTTTTTTCTTTCGCAAAGAGAAGACATTTTCACGATTTTTCCAACTTACAGTCGTCTCACCATACCTCCCGACACCATAATATCCCCTCGGGTTTATATCCCAAAAATTTTACAGAACCAATTTCCCTAATACATTATAAATTAATTTCCCTATTTTTATTTTGAGTTTAAGTAAGTAGATAAAATAAAAAAAAAACAAACAAAACAACAACAAAAAAGTAAAAAGTAATAAAAATAAAGAATAAAAATAAAATAAAAAGTTTAAAGCTTAAAACGTGATGATAAAAAATACTCGGCTATTATAGATTTGAATAGAAGTCACATAATAAAGTTTTGTGTTTGAGGGATCTTGATTGTTTAAAGTTAATGAATTGTCAATTGTGGTGGTGATAACAGGCTTATTGTTGCGAGGAACGAGCGGGGTGACGAGCTTATTAAGCAGACACGAGATACTGAACGATTTTTAAGAAAAGAATTTTCATTGGACGAGAAAGCGAGAAGATCTATTGGTTTAAACGATAATTTATGCAGAAATCTTCGAAATTTTAAATAAATTGATTAATTGATTAATTGATGTATAAAAAAGCAAGAAAAAAAGACAACTTTCTTAATTGACGACTTAATTCAATTATAATTCAAAACATAAAAAGCACACAATAAAAAAGTCACACATTAACAAAAGAAACAAAAGAGACTTATAGTAAAGAAATAAAAAAAAAACCACTAATAGACAACAGGATATAGAGGAAAGAGCATAGTCCTTTAAGATAAAAAATAAAGAAATAATTATTTGAAAAAAATACACTTTTTTTTTATTTGCCTTTGAGACTATCCTTTTACATTTTTTAAGTCTTTTATGGACCCCTATATCCTCTACATCCTTTTTGTCCTTTTTATCCTTTTACATTTTTTAAGTCTTTTATGGACCCCTATATCCTCTACATCCTTTTTGTCCTTTTTATCCTTTTACATTTTTTAAGTCTTTTATGGACCCCTATATCCTCTACATCCTTTTTGTCCTTTTTATCCTTTTACATTTTTTAAGTCTTTTATGGACCCCTATATCCTCTACATCCTTTTTGTCCTTTTTATCCTTTTACATTTTTTAAGTCTTTTATGGACCCCTATATCCTCTACATCCTTTTTGTCCTTTTTATCCTTTTACATTTTTTAAGTCTTTTATGGACCCCTATATCCTCTACATCCTTTTTGTCCTTTTTATCCTTTTACATTTTTTAAGCCTTTTATGGACCCCTAATAATTTGTATTTTTCCCAAACACCAAAAACTGTATCAAAGAAACCTAACCATCAAATTAGCCCTAATAATTTGTTTGACGAGGCGATAGACTCGTCAAACAAATGATTAGGGCTAATTTTAGGGTTAGGTTTATTTAGATCTATGGCCGACTACTGAGAGGTAGGGTTTAAGGTAAGGTTAAGTATATAGTGAGGATTTATTAAAAAAGGAGTTCCAAATAGATTGTTTACTTTTTTCCCTTACTGGATTTTAAGCTCATCATTGACAATAGGTCAAAGACAAAAAAAATGTAAAAGGACAAAAAGGACAAAAAGGATGGAAAGGATATAGGGGTCCATAAAAGGCTTAAAAAATGTAAAAGGACAAAAAGGACAAAAAGGATGTAGAGGAAATAGGGGTCCATAAAAGGCTTAAAAAATGTAAAAGGATAAAAAGGACAAAAAGGATGGAAAGGATATAGGGGTCCATAAAAGGCTTAAAAAATGTAAAAGGACAAAAAGGACAAAAAGGATGTAGAGGAAATAGGGGTCCATAAAAGGCTTAAAAAATGTAAAAGGATAAAAAGGACAAAAAGGATGTAGAGGATATAGGGGTCCATAAAAGGCTTAAAAAATGTAAAAGGACAAAAAGGATGTAGAGGATATAGGGGTCCAAAAAAGGCTTAAAAAATGTAAAAGGATAAAAAGGACAAAAAGGATGTAGAGGATATAGGGGTCCATAAAAGGCTTAAAAAATGTAAAAGGACAAAAAGGACAAAAAGGATGTAGAGGAAATAGGGGTCCATAAAAGGCTTAAAAAATGTAAAAGGATAAAAAGGACAATTTACATTTTTTCAAATTACATTAAAATTACATTCAAATTACATTTTTTAAGCCTTTTATGGACCCCTATATCCTCTACATCCTTTTTGTCCTTTTTATCCTTTTACATTTTTTAAGCCTTTTATGGACCCCTATATCCTCTACATCCTTTTTGTCCTTTTTATCCTTTTACATTTTTTAAGCCTTTTATGGACCCCTATTTCCTCTACATCCTTTTTGTCCTTTTTGTCCTTTTACATTTTTTAAGCCTTTTATGGACCCCTATATCCTTTCCATCCTTTTTGTCCTTTTTGTCCTTTTACATTTTTTTAGTCTTTGACCTATTGTCAATGATGAGCTTAAAATCCAGTAAGGGAAAAAAGTAAACAATCTATTTGGAACTCCTTTTTTAATAAATCCTCACTATATACTTAACCTTCCGTCGATTTGAATTCCCTATACCAATACAACCCAAAACTGAGATTATTTTTAAAGAATCTGAAACAACTGTTATAGCAGAAAAAAAATTAAAACGAAATGATACCAATTTGAACGTTCACAATATTCTATGTTGTCACCATTGGCGCGGTAACACCGATATGCAAATTATTATAGACAAGAATGTGTTACACAATATCTTTACCTATTTTTACTATTGTATTTTCTTATGATTTATGTGTGGTTTGCTGTGTATTCATTTATTTTATTACTTAACTTACCTTTTTAAACTTATATCTCTTTCAATAAGTTGTATCATTAAGAATAGTTTTATCAGCAACAATACGATAATCAATAAACGTAAATTGCTGCGTAAACGGAAGAACAACCGTATTACTCAATCTTACTTATATAATCTTTAATGGGAAACTCGGATATAAATACGAGTAAGTTTCTCAATAAAGATATTTCATTCTTAATAGGATTTTAGGAAGGATTTCTCATTATATATTTTGATTTAAATAAACTTTAAATAAATCTTCAGTATCTTTAATTTAATACTTAACCTCTGATAGTTACGGCTAGTTAAGAAACCCTTAAATAACCAGTAACATATATGGTAGCAGCGAAAAAATAAACGATTGGTATAAGTATTAATAATGTCAGTAGAGGAAAAAAATTCAGGAAAACAAGAAACTATAGAAGAAATACTGGAAGGTGGTGCAAGAAACAAGATAAAAAAGCTAAGATGGGGCGAACTTAGACATTAAGCTTACTTATTAGAAAATTCATACATAACATCAAAGAAGGCTTTTCGCAAAATACGTAAAGGAGTAGACACAGAATTCAGAACAGTAAACGAACTTAAAACGTACATCGAAACTGTATTAGAAGAATTAGATTACGAGTTGGAAGAAATTCACAAAGGGACGTCTGATGATAAATTAGCTGAAGAATTTGCAGACGATACAACGGAAACAATAGCCAAATTAGAAAAAGAAAACATCGCCCTTAAAATAGAAAAAGAAGATTTACGAACACTAATAGATAGAGAACGGCGATCATTCGAATTGGATAAAAACGTTTATCAGTTATACTTCGATAACACACAAAACTTTGAAACTACTTTTCAAGGAAACGATACTAATATAAAAGAAAACGAATCAGTTCAACCGAAAGGGAAACCACAAGTTCAATTTAAACTTGATGATGAACAAAAAAGCCCACAACCAAACATAAAGACCTCACTGTTTTCAGACCTAAAACAACCGGAAACCCCACGTTAAGATTCAGAGAAAAACACTCCGGTAGGTCCGGCAACAATACTCGGATATAAATACGAGTAAGTTTCTCAATAAAGATAGTTCATTCTTAATAGGAAGGATTTCTCATTATATATTTTGATTTAAATAAACTTTAAATAAATCTTCAGTATCTTTAATTTAATACTTAACCTCTGATAGTTACGGCTAGTTAAAAAACCCTTAAATAACCAGTAACAAATGCTCCAATTAGATATATGGTCAAATATGCAGCTAAACCTGAAAAATCTAGTCAAACTTTTCTAGAAACTTTCAAGTCGATTATGTCTTACTCTACAGATGAAGATAACCCAAAAACAAAATTAAGATCATTGATGCTAAAAACATCATGTTGTCAACGTGATATTGGTCAGTGTGAAGTCAGTCGACTTTTGATGAGTGGTCCACTTTATCAAAGCACATTTAATTACGTTAAACAATCTCTAGACTTAAACTCTAAATTAATTGATATACGAGAAACAAATTCAAAAAACGAGATTATAGTTAAACATTCAATTATCGATCATTTTGCTAAAAGAAAACAGTCTAACTTAAATATCGACAACATCTATAATCTAATCGACTTTGTACAACAATTCCAAATTACAAAAAATGAGCTAACTATTCGACCAAATCACGAAAAAACAGTAGTTATAACTACTCCGAAAATGCGATATAATCCATTAGATATCAATAGCCACCGAAAATTTTGTTTTTATCAAGTGATCAAATATAGTTCGTGGGACTTATCTCATTTAAATATTATCAACAACTTAGAAACTGGAATTGAACGATTTGAATTATTTATAAAAATTGCCCCTCAAAAAGTTTATTTACCGAACTGTCCGAATTAGTCCAAGTTGATGATATTACGAAAAAAGTCCAATTGTTGATACTACATATGATTGGACCCAAAGAAGAAAATCGTATACAGATCAACAACTTATAGAGATGAATGACAGGATCGAAAATCAAAAAAGAATCAACCTAGATTATAAGGACTCTAAGTGTCCGATAGTAAAAAAAGAAGAATTGAATACAATGCAAAGATTTGCGTTCGACATAATTGTAAATTTTTTAACACAACAAAAACAACTATTCATGATTCTAATTGGAACTGAAGGGACTGGAAAGTCTTTTACAATTTTCGCAATCTCTGCGCTTTTGGATACACATTTGAAACGATGTGCACCGACTGCAAAAGCTGCATTTATTATTCGGGGTGAGACAATCCATAGTCTTTTTAATATCTCTATCGAAACTGATTATAAAAAATTATCAATGGAAAAATTAAATATACTTCAACAAGAATTTAAATATATTCGTTTTATTGTCATCGATGAATATTCTATGTTGTCTCAAAAGTTATTTGGAATAATCGATCTTCGATTGCGTGAAATTAAAGCAAAAAACGTATTCTTTGGTGGAATATCAATCATTTTAGTAGGTGACCCTGGTCAGCTTTTACCGGTTTGTGGAACTCCTCTTTATTCAAGTAAAATTAATGGTCCTCTGTGTGTTGATGGTTTTAAAGCATATATGCAATTTGATATAATTGTTAAATTACAAAAAGTCGAAAGACAAACCAACCTCACAAAAGATTTGCGACAAGAAAAATTTATAGATTTATTACCTCGACGCAGAAATGGTGAAAATACAATCGAAGACTGGCAATTATTACTAGAAAATTCAGTTAATCCTAATAATATCAATCGATTTGTAAACGACACACGATTGTATCTTGAAAATGAAAAAGTAGATGATTAACAATCAGAAGCTTATAGAATTAAGGATGCCAATTATGCTTATTATGGCATTTAATGGTACAAAACAAGCACAAAAACTTAGTTCAGACCAATTTAATGGATTGTCAAATCAGTTGTTTATTACAATTAATTCCAATGTGACACTTACATCCAATTTATGGACATCAAAAGGTTTGGTAAACAGTGCAAACGGAAAAGTTAAAGACATCGTGGTTGAGTCCAGCTACAAGCCAGGTGATTTACCGATTGCTGTAATAGTGGAATTTCAGGACTAAAATGGCCCCCAGTTTTTCAAAGACCCCAAGTGTAAAAATCACATCCCCGTAAATCCGTATACTTCGTTTTCAAAAACCATAAATTCAATACGACAACAAATACCTCTAAGACTAGGATATGCCATGACAATACACAAGTCCCAAGGCCAAACCTTAAATTCAGCAGTTATAGATCTAGGACGAAATGAACGATCATTAGGTCTAACATTTGTTGCTCTTTCTAGGTTAAAAAACATCAACGATTTTCTAAAAGTGCCATTTCCATTCGACAGATTGACAAAAATTAAAAATAGCATTAATTTAATACCTCGACTAAACGAAGAAAAACGCCTAGATCAATTAACAAAAACGACATTATGAAATAACTTTGCTTTATTTTAATAAAATTCGTAAATAAATTAATTAACGTTTCGTTACTCGCATATCAAAAGCTCTGCTTCCCGTATCTTTTATAGTGTTTTTTGTAATGTACTTAAATGCGAGATTGTTAATTCGGTCTTTGATTGTGATACAATGTTTATTTTTGTTTTATCCCAAAAATTTAATTATAACCCAGACAAATATAAGAACAAATACACATATTGCATACAATTGACTCTTTGTTATAACCCATTAATTTTTTTTTAATTCAATTTTTTCCGACGTGTGCTTATTTTTATAAAGAAAAATTAACCTCAAAATGACCTTAAAAAAAGACAAAAAATAACGAATGAAACGAAATTGGCTAGTATTGATAGAAAATTATTCAGATGAAACCATTGGTCTTAAGTTTGGAGTTGATCGATCTACTGTGTCTAAAATTAAAGGGAGTTAAAAAATTAAAACAAACTGAAATTTTAAAAATTTTTATGCCTAAATACTAATTTTCTTATCCGTTTTGTAATTTCATAGGGCTAAAACTTAATTTGTAATAAAAATTTTGTATTTTTGTAGCTTTTTAGCATTTATTTCATTGTATCCCAACTAAATTATATCCCCTTACTTGTTGAGAACCGATTAGGGGATATAAGCGCGAGACGACTGTAGAACTGAAAAGTAATTATTAGGGAAACTATTTGTATTATTTTAATTTTCTTTTTTTTTTTTAAATTTTTATATACATTTCTTTTTTATTGCAATTGAAATCGAATAAAGATTGAAGTTAAATTCGCTTTTCTAGAGACTTTTTTAGACCAATGTGTTTCTCTTGGAAAATATTAAAATTGAAATTTTTTTAATGAAAATATCTATTAAAGAGACATTAAACAACTAATTCGGTCAATCAGTCGAAAAGTTATGGACTGGCAAAATCTGAATGCTTATCCTGTATTGTTCCTTACGTAAATTTTCGTAAAATTATCATTTTTTACGTCAAAATTAGTCAATTTACCACGTAAATTTACCTGATTTTACGTAAAAATTGTACCGTATTTCCTTGCTGATAGGTGCCCCCAAAATCGACACTTTGATCGAAAAAATAATAATGTTGCGAATAGATTTTTGGGTTCATTTTGATTATTTCTGATGAAACTCGCTGCGCTTTATCTGAAAATCACAAAATTGAAAGCGACTTAGTGTTTGTTCTTCTAGAAAAAAGGGGGTTTAGTGATGAGGTTATCAGCAAGGAAATATTTACAATAATTTACGTAGAATTAAGTAAAATACAAATATCGTAACACAACTGTATTTGAAGATTCATCATCATTTCACCAACATTAGCAGAGTCCATTCCCATTATTTCAGCTTTTGGATATTCTTATGGAATCTCGGTATTCTAATTTTTTATGTTCACCAAATACCCCAAGTGTTTACCTAATCCCCCAAGTGTTCACCTATTTTTGAAAATGTTCATCTCTATTAATTTTTCTATAAAGACAATTTTTTTAGGTTAACATAAACGTCAATAAAGCATTAGGTGAACACAATGTTCACATAACCGACTTGACCCAAATATTTTTATTACGAAATGATTCTAGTGTAGTTGAAGATGGCGTCGTCCGAAAATCGAATCGCATCTTTGGACTTGATTTGATTATTACTTCAATTACCCTATTCCCTCGTGCACCACAATTTAAGACACGCTTTTGGACCATACACAAAAGTACAACTCGCCCATACTATAACATTGTTAACTTGGAACGCATGCTCTATAGCGTAATCATGCGTTTAAATTAAGACTTCCAGTGTTTATTGCGTCATCAAGACTTGATTTTAGAGCAAAAATTAAAAAATTTGGTATCTTATCTCAATAACAGCTTCATTCAGCATTAGATCATATTATTAAAACAAACACTTTAGAATTTTTTCAGCCAGGAATGGATCATCTTCATCATTATCACCATCGTCATGTGGTAACGGGGGAGGTCCATCCAATGTGAAAGTCCGATTTCAATTTTTAACCAGAATGTTCCATCAACTTTTCGTGTTGTCAGTCAAATTCCAGTTATGCCAACTTTTGTTGCATAATTCAAAAATATGTGGACCTAAACGTGTGATTACGCTATAGAGCACGCGCTCCAAGTTAACAATTTTAGAGCATGGGCGAGATGTACTTTGTTACAAAGTCCAAAAGCGTGTTTTAACTTGTGGTGCAACATAATCGAACGAGGGAATACAGAAACAGAGATAAGCTGATGTTCACTCAAGAATGAAGCTAAAGCTATAACGTGGTAACAAAAGTAGTTCACATAATTCTCAAAGTTCTCATTACTCATGCGTACCATTGTTCAAAATAAAAATAATATTTTTTTAATATTTACTCTTTTTCCAAACAAAAAATCAAAATTAATGTTTTATAATTTTAATATCCGCTAAAATTCCCCCCATTTTAAATCGATGCTTAACAAAAAAATATTTTTATTAAATTTTTTATTTCAAAATTACTTGAAAAATGAATTCGATTAAAAAATTTGTCCAAATTTTTTTTCATTTTAACATTATTTGTGTTTATTTGGGTGCTAACGGCATGGTTACTAATATAGGCTGTTTTCAAGACAAACAAGAAAGAGACCTATCAAAATATGAAATTGTCAATCCGAAGATGACACTTCAATGCAATTCAAAATGGGTATGTAGACCAAATTAACAAGCATTTTTTAATGCCTGTGAAAAATTGAGTCTTATATGGTGCGTTTTTTTTACTTTTTCATACGCCGATAACCATTGGGAAGATCTGCATCGTTTGTTTCCCGGAGGCTTTTCTAATGACCCGAAAAAACGTTATTCAAACGTACTCAACAATCCCCATCTAGTCTATTGGTATTTTGGCATTCGATTAAACGAATTTTTAAAAGTTGTATTCGACGGAATTTTAGAATGCGAATGGAGATGGCACAGATATGAATGGCAATCAAGATCGTCTATTCATGCTCATGGCGCAGCAAGGTTTAAAAAGACCCGGGTCTAACTGAATTGACCAAAAAAGTTTACGTCGGTCGATTAGCCAAAAAAGAGTACCTGATGAACAAAACAACGACCGAAAGGAAACTCATTCTTCAACAGTTAATAAAAGATGGCGATGAGGCTGAAGACAAAGTAATCACATACGCCTAAACTCTATTGTCTGCAACCAATCCTAGAGAATGTTTAGATTGCGATTTAATGCCTGATCCCCATCCATCTTCTATTGACTATACTCAACTAACGCCAGAAGACTATAGCAAAGATTACGAAGAACTCGTTAACTGCGTTCAAAGACACATATGTAGACCTAATGGTTATTGTAAATCAATGAGAAATCATCAATGTCGATTTGAATTCCCTATACCAATACAACCCTAAACTGAGATTATTTTTAAAGAATCTGAAACAACTGTTATAGCAGAAATAAAATTAAAACGAAATGATACCAATTTGAACGTTCACAATATTCTATGTTGTCACCATTGGCGCGGTAACACCGATATGCAAATTATTATAGACAAGAATGTGTTACACAATATCTTTACCTATTTTTACTATTGTATTTTCTTATGATTTATGTGTGGTTTGCTGTGTATTCATTTATTTTATTACTTAACTTACCTTTTTAAACTTATATCTCTTTCAATAAGTTGTATCATTAAGAATAGTTTTATCAGCAACAATACGATAATCAATAAACGTAAATTGCTGCGTAAACGGAAGAACAACCGTATTACTCAATCTTACTTATATAATCTTTAATGGGAAACTCGGATATAAATACGAGTAAGTTTCTCAATAAAGATATTTCATTCTTAATAGGATTTTAGGAAGGATTTCTCATTATATATTTTGATTTAAATAAACTTTAAATAAATCTTCAGTATCTTTAATTTAATACTTAACCTCTGATAGTTACGGCTAGTTAAGAAACCCTAAAATAACCAGTAACATATATGGTAGCAGCGAAAAAATAAACGATTGGTATAAGTATTAATAATGTCAGTAGAGGAAAAAAATTCAGGAAAACAAGAAACTATAGAAGAAATACTGGAAGGTGGTGCAAGAAACAAGATAAAAAAGCTAAGATGGGGCGAACTTAGACATTAAGCTTACTTATTAGAAAATTCATACATAACATCAAAGAAGGCTTTTCGCAAAATAC
Source organism: Brachionus rubens (assembly GCA_022207745.1). NCBI lineage: Eukaryota > Metazoa > Rotifera > Eurotatoria > Ploima > Brachionidae > Brachionus > Brachionus rubens. Next base: position 845,824 of record JAJVHD010000041.1, on the reverse strand, counting down.
GTAAAGGAGTAGACACAGAATTCAGAACAGTAAACGAACTTAAAACGTACATCGAAACTGTATTAGAAGAATTAGATTACGAGTTGGAAGAAATTCACAAAGGGACGTCTGATGATAAATTAGCTGAAGAATTTGCAGACGATACAACGGAAACAATAGCCAAATTAGAAAAAGAAAACATCGCCCTTAAAATAGAAAAAGAAGATTTACGAACACTAATAGATAGAGAACGGCGATCATTCGAATTGGATAAAAACGTTTATCAGTTATACTTCGATAACACACAAAACTTTGAAACTACTTTTCAAGGAAACGATACTAATATAAAAGAAAACGAATCAGTTCAACCGAAAGGGAAACCACAAGTTCAATTTAAACTTGATGATGAACAAAAAAGCCCACAACCAAACATAAAGACCTCACTGTTTTCAGACCTAAAACAACCGGAAACCCCACGTTAAGATTCAGAGAAAAACACTCCGGTAGGTCCGGCAACAATACTCGGATATAAATACGAGTAAGTTTCTCAATAAAGATAGTTCATTCTTAATAGGAAAGATTTCTCATTATATATTTTGATTTAAATAAACTTTAAATAAATCTTCAGTATCTTTAATTTAATACTTAACCTCTGATAGTTACGGCTAGGGTTGCTAATCGTTAACTTTTTCGGTTAACGGTTATTAACGGTTAACCATTTTTTTAAAGTTTGGTTAACCGTTAACCAACGTTCCTAAAAATTGTTAACCGCAGTTAACTAGGTTAACCAAAATTAGTTTGCTTATTTTAGAACATAGTATTATTAAAATCACATAATTTCTTAAAAATCAAAATTTACAGTTGTGGTCATTCACGTGTTCCTCTTGTGAACTTTCATAAACTAATGATTTAAATGATAGCTAAAAGGATCTAGTTAAAGCTTGTAAAACTAGCTTTCATTTATTTCCCCTAAATCAATGGTGGCTTTTCTAAATCATTAGTTCATGAAAGTTCACAAGAGGAACACGTGAATGACCACAACTGTAAAAGCACTCTGTGTTGATAATAAAGAAGCTGAGATAACGGTTAAATTAGACGTAAAAACCCGTTGGAATTCTAACTTCGACATGTTCGATGTTGCGTTAAAAATTAGAAAATCATTAAATGATTTGATATCTAAATGAAATGCAATCTTAGAGTTTTAAGTTTGAGTGCAAAAGAATGGGAGAGCATAACGTAATTGCTCGAATTTAATGACATGTCATATAAGTAGAGTACTCTATTTATATGACATGTCATTAACAAACGAACACTGGTTTTTAAAAATTGAAATATTCGCTTTGTATGACATGTCGTATAAATTGAATACATAGAAAAATTGTAATTTTTTGATATATATTCAGTTTATACGACATGTCATATAAAGCGAATATTTCAATTTCAAAAATAAGTGTTCGTTTGTTTATGACATGTCATTAATTTATTTAGTGATATGTCATTAAATTCGAGCAATTACGTTAAAACATTTCAATGACATACTTGAACCTTTCAAAAAAGTAACGCTTGATGAAATAAACATATAAGATCGATGCCAAGTAAGAGAGAGTATGTTCTTTTTAGTCAAACTTTTGAACAAATGCTTGCAAAATTCGAAAAGTTGGCTATTGACTATCTCTGAGCTGTACCAATTTCTGTTTAGTGTGAAAGACGAGAGTTGGAGGTTTAACTGTCATAAAACTAAGAAACAGGTTTTTACCCGAAAAAGTTAACAAACTTATGGTCTTATGGTCTTGGGGTAGATTTTTAGAGAACAGTATGTTGTAAATAGCAAAATTTAAACTCGTTTATAAATTTAAGTTTTTTGATTATTAATAAAGATATATGAATATAAAAGGTGAATCGATATTTAATCGAATTCTTTTTTGCGCATGAAGAACATGTTTTTTTTTATGTTTGATAATAAATTTTTATAAAAAATATTTAAAATAATTAATATTTAAAAAAAATAACTTGATTTTCTTGTTTTCTTTTTGGTTAACCATAGTTAACCGGCTAAAATGACTAGGTTAACCATTTATTTCGGTTAACCGAATTCGGTTAACAATAACCAATTTAGTGGTTAATCAACAAGTTAACGCGGTTAAAGATTAACCGAGTGCATCCCTTGTTACGGCTAGTTAAGAAAACCTTAAATAACCAGTAACAAATGCTGCAATTAGATATATGGTCAAATATGCAGCTAAACCTGAAAAATCTAGTCAAACTTTTCTAGAAACTTTCAAGTCGATTATGTCTTACTCTACAGATGAAGATAAACCAAAAACAAAATTAAGATCATTGATGCTAAAAACATCATGTGGTCAACGTGATATTGGTCAGTGTGAAGTCAGTCGACTATTGATGAGTGGTCCACTTTATCAAAGCACATTTAATTACGTTAAACAATCTCTAGACTTAAACTCTAAATTAATTGATATACGAGAAACAAATTCAAAAAACGAGATTATAGTTAAACATTCAATTATCGATCATTTTGCTAAAAGAAAACAGTCTAACTTAAATATCGACAACATCTATAATCTAATCGACTTTGTACAACAATTCCAAATTACAAAAAATGAGCTAACTATTCGACCAAATCACGAAAAAACAGTAGTTATAACTACTCCGAAAATGCGATATAATCCATTAGATATCAATGGTCACCGAAAATTTTGTTTTTATCAAGTGATCAAATATAGTTCGTGGGACTTATCTCATTTAAATATTATCAACAACTTAGAAACTGGAATTGAACGATTTGAATTATTTATAAAAATTGCCCCTCAAAAAGTTTATTTACCGAACTGTCCGAATTAGTCCAAGTTGATGATATTTTGGAAAAAAGTCCAATTGTTGATACTTCATATGATTGGACCCAAAGAAGAAAATCGTATACAGATCAACAACTTATAGAGATGAATGACAGGATCGAAAATCAAAAAAGAATCAACCTAGATTATAAGGACTCTAAGTGTCCGATAGTAAAAAAAGAAGAATTGAATACAATGCAAAGATTTGCGTTCGACATAATTGTAAATTTTTTAACACAACAAAAACAACTATTCATGATTCTAATTGGAACTGAAGGGACTGGAAAGTCTTTTACAATTTTCGCAATCTCTGCGCTTTTGGATACACATTTGAAACGATGTGCACCGACTGCAAAAGCTGCATTTATTATTCGGGGTGAGACAATCCATAGTCTTTTTAATATCTCTATCGAAACTGATTATAAAAAATTATCAATGGAAAAATTAAATATACTTCAACAAGAATTTAAATATATTCGTTTTATTGTCATCGATGAATATTCTATGTTGTCTCAAAAGTTATTTGGAATAATCGATCTTCGATTGCGTGAAATTAAAGCAAAAAACGTATTCTTTGGTGGAATATCAATCATTTTAGTAGGTGACCCTGGTCAGCTTTTACCGGTTTGTGGAACTCCTCTTTATTCAAGTAAAATTAATGGTCCTCTGTGTGTTGATGGTTTTAAAGCATATATGCAATTTGATATAATTGTTAAATTACAAAAAGTCGAAAGACAAACCAACCTCACAAAAGATTTGCGACAAGAAAAATTTATAGATTTATTACCTCGACGCAGAAATGGTGAAAATACAATCGAAGACTGGCAATTATTATTAGAAAATTCAGTTAATCCTAATAATATCAATCGATTTGTAAACGACACACGATTGTATCTTGAAAATGAAAAAGTAGATGATTAACAATCAGAAGCTTATAGAATTAAGGATGCCAATTATGCTTATTATGGCATTTAATGGTACAAAACAAGCACAAAAACTTAGTTCAGACCAATTTAATGGATTGTCAAATCAGTTGTTTATTACAATTAATTCCAATGTGACACTTACATCCAATTTATGGACATCAAAAGGTTTGGTAAACAGTGCAAACGGAAAAGTTAAAGACATCGTGGTTGAGTCCAGCTACAAGCCAGGTGATTTACCGATTGCTGTAATAGTGGAATTTCAGGACTACAATGGCCCCCAGTTTTTCAAAGACCCCAAGTTTAAAAATCACATCCCCGTAAATCCGTATACTTCGTTTTCAAAAACCATAAATTCAATACGACAACAAATACCTCTAAGACTAGGATATGCCATGACAATACACAAGTCCCAAGGCCAAACCTTAAATTCAGCAGTTATAGATCTAGGACGAAATGAACGATCATTAGGTCTAACATTTGTTGCTCTTTCTAGGTTAAAAAACATCAACGATTTTCTAAAAGTGCCATTTCCATTCGACAGATTGACAAAAATTAAAAATAGCATTAATTTAATACCTCGACTAAACGAAGAAAAACGCCTAGATCAATTAACAAAAACGACATTATGAAATAACTTTGCTTTATTTTAATAAAATTCGTAAATAAATTAATTAACGTTTCGTTACTCGCATATCAAGAGCTCTGCTTCCCGTATCTTTTATAGTGTTTTTTGTAATGTACTTAAATGCGAGATTGTTAATTCGGTCTTTGATTGTGATACAATGTTTATTTTTGTTTTATCCCAAAAATTTAATTATAACCCAGACAAATATAAGAACAAATACACATATTGCATACAATTGACTCTTTGTTATAACCCATTAATTTTTTTTTAATTCAATTTTTTCCGACGTGTGCTTATTTTTATAAAGAAAAATTAACCTCAAAATGACCTTAAAAAAAGACAAAAAATAACGAATGAAACGAAATTGGCTAGTATTGATAGAAAATTATTCAGATGAAACCATTGGTCTTAAGTTTGGAGTTGATCGATCTACTGTGTCTAAAATTAAAGGGAGTTAAAAAATTAAAACAAACTGAAATTTTAAAAATTTTTATGCCTAAATACTAATTTTCTTATCCGTTTTGTAATTTCATAGGGCTAAAACTTAATTTGTAATAAAAATTTTGTATTTTTGTAGCTTTTTAGCATTTATTTCATTGTATCCCAACTAAATTATATCCCCTTACTTGTTGAGAACCGATTAGGGGATATAAGCGCGAGACGACTGTAGAACTGAAAAGTAATTATTAGGGAAACTACCGTATTTCCGTGCTTAAGAATGCGTGCATTAAAACCCAAAGAAACGTGTGTTGTGCATGCAGAGACAAAGACTTCAACCATGTTAAAAAAAAATGTTTATAAGTCCGATGCACATGAGTCGGAACTTTGGGTTTTAACAAGGCGTTAAAACATGAAATTTAAATTCAAATGATGGGTTTATATTCAAAAATCTTAGACTGGTGCAACATTAAAACTTGAAAACAAAAATTAAAATGAAATAATAATTTCTCTCTTTTCGACTATTAGACCTGGTACATAAATTGAAATCCATAAAATATATTTTTAAATTAAAAAATTTTTTTTTTGATTTTTCCTGGGTATTGGTGCAGCTTTTCAATTTGATTCTTGGATAAAAAATCGCAGAAAATAATATCAGTTGGGTAATTTTTCAATCAAAATCTTAAAATGAAAACATATCATTAAGATAATGTGCATTCTGACACCTATAAAGATAGTATTCAGTTTTTTATCTATTAGATGAATCATTGGCTTGTTTGAGATCTATTAGCTTAAATCATCTTGTTAGTTGATTTGGTTTGCATAATTAAAATGAACAACTCATATAGTATGGTTATGTACAACCCTGGTCATTCAAAGCTTCCAAAAATGAACGTTCCTGAACATTCGTGAACATTCATGAAGGTTCAAGACCTTGAACGTTCAAGGGAAAGTTCAAAGTCTTCAAAATTTTTCAAATATTTTCTAAAATTTTCATTTTTTTAAGGTTTGAAAATATAAAAATTTTAGAAAAATAATGAAAATTTTTGAAAAAAAAATGATAACATTTGAAAACATTTGAAGACTTTTGAACATTCAGCGTCCCTTGAACGTTCATGAACGTTCATTTTTGGAAGCTTTGAATGACCAGGGTTGAACAAAAAGCAAAGAATTGCAGTTTTCGTTTAAAAATACTTAACTGACATTATTTTCTGCGATTTTTTATCCAAGAATCAAATTGAAAAGCTGCACCAATACCCAGGAAAAATCAAAAAAAAAATTTTTTAATTTAAAAATATATTTTATGGATTTCAATTTATGTACCAGGTCTAATAGTCGAAAAGAGAGAAATTATTATTTCATTTTAATTTTTGTTTTCAAGTTTTAATGTTGCACCAGTCTAAGATTTTTGAATATAAACCCATCATTTGAATTTAAATTTCATGTTTTAACGCCTTGTTAAAACCCAAAGTTCCGACTCATGTGCATCGGACTTATAAACATTTTTTTTTAACATGGTTGAAGTCTTTGTCTCTGCATGCACAACACACGTTTCTTTGGGTTTTAATGCACGGGCATTGTGAAGTTTAGTACAAAAGAACAGAACAATTTTGAAAAATTGAAATAATTTTTTGTCTGTTGGTCTTATGATGGATCTGCGCATGTAACACAGTGTAACAAACTTTGTTACACCACTGAGTAAACTCTGCAAAAACTCTGCAGTCTAATTGCGCATTTAGTTTCAATACTTTTTAATAGTGTGCATTTTGCAGAGACTTTGCATAAATTTAGCAGAGGTTGCCCAATGGTGTAACAAAGTTTGTTACACTGTGTTACATGCGCAGATCCATCATAAGACCAACAGACAAAAAATTATTTCAATTTTTCAAAATTGTTCTGTTCTTTTGTACTAAACTTCACAATGCCTAATGCACGCATTCTTAAGCACGGAAATACGGTAATATAATGGAGAATCCGATTTTATTAATATAAAAAGATCCTCATCACTAAAAAAATGCGCTATTAAGTATTAAAGGTTTAACTTAAATGTTTTCAATTATGCTTAAGCTCCAGCATTAATTTGCGAAAAGGGGTCCATAGAATAAAAATTTGAGCTTTTTTACATACGAATATATGTTTTTTTCTTTGGAACCCAAATGATCCGAAACTCACATCGGGCACTTTTAAATTAAGCCCAACTTGTTAATGATAGAATTTTGGTAAGCGATCTGATTCAATGAGAACAAAAATTAAGTGAATTCCAGGAATAACTTAAATTAGAATTTTTTCACTTACAAGCCAGTATTTTTTTTTAGGGATGAAGAACTGACAATTAGATGACACTACTCTTCTTGTGTCATAGGTCTAATTTATATTCTAAATTAATTCTATTATGCTGGTGACTGAAGTTATATATTCTTTAAGCAGAAAGTAATTAAGTAAGTACAGCATTTCTTAACAAGTTTAGTTATACAGTCTTCGCTTGGTATATCACGTCACGACATGGTCACAATTGCATTAGAATCAGAGATATACTTTGATCTATTTTGGATCTATTTCAATAATTAATAGTTAAAATCGTAATTATAATATTTATGAATATTTTTTCGACACTTTTCGACATGAGAATAACGATTTTGATCATACAGTATACAGTAGAATTAAACAAAACATAGGAAGAGTGAAGTTTGGAGCAATTTTTTATTGGAGCAAAGCAATTTTAGAAAACCTTTTTTTTTTAATAAAATTAGGTATAGTGCATAAAATGAAAATGGTTTTAGATTGTAAATTTTTTGTTAATTTCAAATATAATTAAAAAAAAGGGAAAATCAATATTTGATTATTAATGTTAGTTTCGATTTTTAACAAAATTTGAAATGCATACACTAAATTTAAATAAGACATTTTGGCGCGAACATTTAAACTTTTCGAAAATTTCAAAAAATCCCGCCAATTTTACTTTTGAAAATTTGTACTTAAATTAAAAATTAAAAAATTTAAATTAAAATTTCATTATAATATTAACAATCTGTTTTTAAAAATTTAATTATTGACAAAAAATCGATCAATTCAAAAAATTGAAAAAAATATTTTAAATCAAGTTTAATAAATTTTGTTTAGTTATGTTAAAATTTTTAAACTAGGTTAGGTCCATCTATTTATTGAATTTTACAGTTTTTAAAAATAAAATTTGCTTTGCTCCAAAAATTTGCTTCAAACTTCACCGTCGCCAAAACATAATACCAATAAGCAACGGGATACCAAAGAGTGTTTTTTTTGCTCGAAAAAATATCCGAATGAATGAAGATGAACAAAAATCCACTTCATTAACGTCATGCACCTTGATAATCAGAAAAAGTCTGCTTTTCTATTTTTTAACATTCTATCCGAGTAAAGAATAGTTTGTATTAATTTCACGAGTCGGAGCCCGATTCTGCTATTCCGAGGATCTTAATCTAACAAAGAGGCTCTCCTGTCACCCTCTTATCGAAAAAATACCAGAAACTCAGACTCAGTATCATGCTCGGACTCGGACTCCAAGGTTCGAAAGTTCAGACTTACATTGTAAGGCTTTGGCAACCTGTTGAACTAGTGACAGAAGATAGAATCCTGGTTGAGTAAAAAAATAGTTACGCCTAGAAACAAAATTAACGGAAATGAATAAGTGTCATAAGTATAGTGTTGTGCTGGAAAAAGATCATGATTCTATAGAATCATCGACTAGCCGTTCTTTAGATGGTCCGTCAGCACCTGAACACAAAGTACTACTACTACTATCTTGAACGTTTTTAACTTTACGTAAAAGCTAGATAAATATGACATGTCACAAAAATAGATTAGTTTTCCTGTAGGTCAAAAAATAAAAAATCTAGAATAAACATTTAGCTCAGAATTCTTTCTTTTACAAGCTGAGTAGTAGAGTATATATGTTTTAGGAAAATTCCTAGGACTAGGTGTGAAAAACTAAGAAACTGGGATTATTTTGATTTTTCGCCATAAAAAATCATTTTTGGAATTTTTGTTGGCCTAAAAATTTGATTATCATGTTTAAAATTTTATACTCTTTCAGAATCTGTAGCGAAATCGAAGATTTTTTGCAAAAAATTAATTATCAAAGTAAGAAATTTAGCTTAATTTATAATTTTTGCTCGTTTTTCTGAACACTCAAAACAGACGACTTTTTTTTCAATCCACGAAAACTTGGTGGACAGTACATTTTTTGATGCTTTTTCAGGAAATACAGTTGTTTTTGCAAAAAAAATTACTCTAGGACATTTTTTTTTGGAGCGAAAATTGCCATTAAATATGCACAAGCTCTTTGAATTAAATATTTTTTTGTTTTTGTGTCCTTTGTTTAAAATAAATATCTTTTTTGTAATTAAAGCTTGATATTCAACCGCTTTAAAATTCTGTCCGTGTCCGTATTTTAGTTAAAACCGGTCCGTGTCCGGATTTTAGTGACAACCTAATATCTCAAATAGATCACGGTTAGATCTCTTAAGAGAATCTCCTTGAGATGGACCCTCGAATGACACCAGGGAAAGATATCATATATTAGTATTTTACATAGAAACTTATAATTTCTTCTAAGCATCTCTCTCAAGGATCAGCACCGTCGATGTTAGAAAATTGATTTTTTCTGAGATGTAAATTATTGATGGATTTAGGGATTTCACAGGTACGAGTCTGTTACCCGAACCGAATGTCCTATAGCTTAGTCATTTTGCCCACAAGAAAGAGCACAAAAATATGAACAAGAATATCGATCTCCGAAAGCTATTTGCCCTTTTTTTCAAGTTGAATTCGACTTCATTTTTCATCAAATAAAGTATTTACATTTTAAAAAAATATTTAATTTTCATTAATTTTGATTAAATATTTTTTACATAAACTTAGTTATGTACACTATACAGATTTTTTAGATTTATTCATGTTCGCTTATGGTTTTTAACCTGTTGTTGAAGCTAAAACTTAACATTTAGCATCTCTCGGTTTCATCAACAAATGTAGCTGTGTTTGTATATAGTTAAATTAAAACTTTAGGATAGAAGAATTTTTTTTGTTAAAAAAACCTATTAAATATTAATGATTAAGTATTTATTTGAATAAAAATTCTCAAGCTCAAGTTTAAGAATTTTTAGAGATCTAAATTCTGTTAATTTTAAAAATGAATTTCTTGTTGAGTTTATTCATTTTTATATTAAAATTCTTAGGCTTAAACATTGAGGCAGTTTTAATATCGAAAATTTTAATTGGATGTTATAATGATAACTCGAATACCAGAGACTCATCCCTTCATCGCTTAACTTCTTTGTCAATGACCAAAGATTATTGTCTTGACTTTTGTACAAAATATTTTACAAAATATGCTGGGATTCAAAACCGGTTTGTTTTCCCAAAAATTTTCATTTCATAATGAAAGACATTGTTTTTTTTTAGTGTTGAATGTTATTGTGATAATAAATATGGTAGCTATGGTAAAATTGGAGATGAAAAATGTTCATTAAAATGTCCAGGAAATTTTTTTTCTACTTCTGAATGCGGAGGATATTCAATAAATAGAATATACGAATTAACATGTAACATTTTTAATCAAAAACACGCTGTGAAGTTGAAAATCAGGAGGAATCTAAGAAACCAGATTTAAAGTCTCAAATATGACTTTTACTTTCTTATCAGCTTCAAAATTTTCTCTTGTTGATACTAGATATTTAAAATCTGTTTATTTTTAGATTCTACAACATCATCGACTTGGGCTAATTATATCCTACAAATGACGAAATCTAATCGTTGGACATCGGAAATGGGTAATGTTTGTTTTTAAATTTATCAAAGTAAACTTTAATTTTTTAAAAAGATGTGATAATTAATGAGATTGAGGCTGTAAATTTTGAAAATACAGAGATGGTTATTGATTTATTAAATCAAGAAATTGACTTGAGTGATTGTTTGTCTAACTGTTCGAACAATGGTGTTTGTAAGATGAACATAGATAAAACTATTAAATGTGCCTGCTTTGATGGATTCAAGGGTTCGAGTTGTAAAATAAATATAAACCCTTGTGCAACCAAGCAGTGTTTAAACAATGGCCAATGCATTGAGCTTTACAATTCAAGTGACACAGAAAATAACTTTGAATGTAACTGTTCTAAGAATTATTACGGTGATAAATGTCAATTCATGGTTGACTTGTGTTGGAATAGAACATGTTCATCACATGGTAGTTGTATTTATAATGAGACTGCAGAAGATGTTGAATGCAAGTGTATTCAATATTATAGTGGAACTGATTGTGAAATAGAGTCTGAAGATTTAAAAAAAATTAAAGGTGTAATCAAAGTTACATCAATAGTTGCAATATTGATTTTAATTTTGTCTTATTTGTTTCTAATTTTGAATGATTTGTCAAATTTGTTTTTGCAGAAAAAATCAAATTTTGGAATGGTTAGCCAAAACAAAACAAGGACTTTAATTAGAGCTGATGTAAGAAATGATGAATTCACTATTACAAATCTTGATCAAGACGATTGATTTTAACTGATAGCATTTTAGAATTTTTTTTTAAATTTTTTTTTGGTTACCTGTTAAATAAAAATTTTAGCATTTAAATATTTAATTTATTTTGGTCTAACAAAAGATCCATAGCTATTCAACATAAACTTGGCAATTTTTTAGAAAAAGGTGGTCTTAAGATTTAGTGATCATGGGATCTTGTTTTTGACGAGGTAAAAAATTCAGGTAAATTTTGTGATCACGTGGTCGTTTTTTTGACTATCCCCTAGTTTTATTACGTAATGGTTCTAGTGTAGTTGAAGTTGGCGTCGTCCGAAAATTGATTCGCATCTTTAGAGTTGATTTGAATATGACTTCAATACCGTTCGATTATGCTGCATCACAAGTTAAGACACGCTTTTGGACTATGCACCAAAGTACATCTCGCAAATGCTCTATGATTTTTAACTTGGAGCGCATTCTCAATAGCTTAATCACGCGTTATAGCTTTAGCTTCATTCTTGGGTGAACATCAGCTTCTCTCTGTTACCGTATTCCCTCGTCCGATTATGCTGCACCACAAGTTAAGACACGCTTTTGGACCATGCACTATAGCGTAATCACGCGTTTACGTCCGGATTAAACACTGAAAGTCTTAATTTAATGCATCATCAAGACTTGATTTTAAAGCAAAAAATAAAAAATTTGGTATCTTATCTCAATAACAGCTTCATTCAGCATTAGATTATATTATTAAAACAAACACTTTAATAAACGATTTCGTGGACGAATCTAGACCATATGATAACGCAGAAGACTTAATGGATAATGATTGGGTATTTTTTAGCCAGTAATGGATCATCTTCATCATTATCACCATCGTCATGTGGTAATGGGGGAGATCCATCCAGTCCAAATTAAGATTTTCAGTGTTTAATGCGGACCTAAACGCGTGATTACGCTATAGTGCATGGTCCAAAAGCGTGTCTTAACTTGTGGTGCAGCATAATCGGATGAGTGAATACGCTAATAGAGAGAAGCTGATGTTCACCCAAGAATGAAGCTAAAGCTATAACGTGGTAACCAAAGTAGTTCTCATAGTTCTCATTACTCATACGAACCGTTTTTTTCTAAATTTTGAATGTAATTAACCATTGTTCAAAATAAAAATAATTTTTTTTTAATATTTACTCTTTTTCCAAACAAAAAATCAAACTTAATATTTTATAATTTTAATATCCGCCTAAATTCCACCATTTTAAATCCATGCTTAACAAAAAAATTTTTTATTAAATTTTTATTTCGAATTTACTTTAAAAATGAATTTGATTAAAAAATTTGTCCAAATTTTTTTGCATACTAACATTATTTGTGTTTATTTGGGTGCTAACGGCATGGTCACTTATATGGGCTGTTTTAAAGACAAAAAAGAAAGAGACCTATCAAAATATGAAATAGTCAATCCGAAGATGACACTTGAATTTTGTTTTAGTTTTTGTGCTCAATATTTCGCAAAATTTGCTGCAGTTCAAAATGGGTATGTAGACCTAATTAACAAGCATTTTTAAATGCGTGTGAATATTTGAGTCACATATGGTGCTTATCTATGTAGCGTTTCGAATGTTTCTCATTTAAGATAAGATAGTAAATATGCTACTATTACAGGGATAACATGTGTTCTTTTTTTCCGTTAACTTATTTTGGCTCTCCTTTGGAAGCTCTCGAGAATATCACTTTATTTAATTTGGTATGGATTCCATACACTGCATACTCTCAATGGGATCGGACAAGACTCATTTTTATGATGTTATCTATTTTTAGCTTTTTAAAGGAAACAATGTTTTTGTGATAATAAATTTGGAATGTATGGTAAAACAAATGATTTTTTTTGCGAAGGATTTTGTGAAGGAAATTCAAAACAGAAATGTGGCGGGATAAACAGAAACAGCATTTTTCAGATAAATTGTAAGATTTTTTTTTTGCTTATAATCAGAATATTAATAAAACTTGTTTTAATTAAGACGATCAAATAAATTCATTTTTTTTTAATGACTCAATCCCAATAAATTCTCAATCAAATCAAACAAATTATAATACAAGTAATTATCTTCATTTTTTTTAGGGAGATTCATAAAATTTCGCGTTTTTTTTTACTGCACGGCTCCTGAAAAAAAGGCGTACCGTACCGTACCGAAAAATAAAATTTAAAAAATTTTCATTTTTAGTTAAAATTTCAAAATTTTAAAAAACGGTACGTTTGGATGGTACGGTACGATGGTACGATTCCAAGAAAGAGGCCTTCCAAAGTAAATCGGTTGGATGGTATGGTACGGTACGCTCCGGTACGGGGTACAGTACGCCTTTTTTTCAGGAGCCGTGCAGTAATTAAAATTTAAAAAAAAATGGAAAATATCAAATCTTCAAAATATACACCATTATGCTCTATGACCATTCCTGAGCTTCAACTTGGTCTTGATCAGTGAAAATCCGCACTTTAAATGAGCCATAGAGCGGGTAAGATGATAATTAGAAGGGGAAAGATCTGGGCTATATGCTGGATGAAGGAGAAGGTCAATCCCTTCCAACTCTTCAATTTTTTCCATGGTTTTTCGAGCGGTATGCGGTTTTGCGTTATCTTGAAGAAACAAACCAAGCTTTCGATTGATCAAAGAAGGATATTTTGCTTGAAGTGAAGCATACATTCGCCCTAATTGTTCACAATAAAGGTCAGCATTTATCGACCATCAGGAACTTGTTCAAAGTGTATTATCGTTTGGTAATTCCTTCTTTTCGTATCTTCTTCTTTTAACGACTGGTATGCTTGGTTGAGATGGGCCTAATCACTGGTTTCTGTCATCAGTATTTTGAAAATAGATCCATTTCTCATCGCAAGTAATTGCCCTTCTGAAAAATCGTTTATTAAGAGAATTTTTGAGTTTTCTACAAATTTCGATACGACGTTGAATATCAAAAAGTGTCAAATCGTTTGGACTAACTCGGCAACATCTACTTACTCTATGGATCAACTAAAAGCGACGAAATATGTTTGACTGTAAAGTGTTAAGGTCGCTTGATAATTCGCGAGCACTAACCCAAGGGTTGCTGTCTACGGCCGTACGCAAGGCGTCCTGATCGAAACTCACTGGTCTTCCAGGTCCTTTTCTCCGAAGGCTAGCTGTCGCTGTTGCTGTTTATGAATATGAATTAAAGTTATGAGATTACATAAGAGCTAGAATCAATAATAATTTACCATCTAAAAAACGGGAAGTTTTATGAATCACCCAAATATTTTTAAAATTTTTTTTATCTTTAAAGGTGGAGAAATTCAATTAATGTCCAACTCTACACTGTTTGTTAACGATTTTGAGATCATAAATTTAGATGATAATGACGTTATTTTTTATCTACTAAATCAAGCGGTTGACTTAAACGATTGTATTAAAAATTGTTCTCACAACGGTATGTGCATAATAGACTTAAGAAAAAACATAAAGTGTTTGTGTTTTGATGGATTTTATGGTACAGGTTGTGAGTCGTATACAAATCCTTGCTCTACTAAACAATGTTTAAACAGCGGTCAATGTATTGAGCTTAACAATTCGAGTGGTTCAAACTTTGAATGTAATTGTACCAAAAATTATTACGGTGATAAATGTCAATACATGAAAGACTTATGCTTAAATAAAACATGTTCATCTCATGGTACAGTCTACGCTCGATTTTATCACCCCATTCGTTCCTTCAGATCAGCGTGACAAATCTAAATAGTGACAAATATGAATGCCATAAATGCTTATTGGAGGAAATTGGTTCAAGAAATTTCTGGGGATAAATCTGAATAGTGACAAATCTATGACGTGATAAATTCGAGCGTAGACTGTACTTGTATTTATAATGAGACTGCAGAAGATGCTGTATGCAAATGTTTTCAGTATTATAGTGGGACTAATTGTGAAACAGAGGCTACACATTTGAAACTGATAAATATTACTATAAGATTTTCGTCAATAGTTGGAATAATATTTATTATTTTTTCATTTTCATTATTTATTTTGATCGATGTGATGAATTTTTTTGTTGTTGATAAATCTAAAAAGCGTAAATTTCGATTGAAAGCAAATCGAAGAAATAGACCATTTATAGTAACTAAATTTTAAAACAAAGTTTCTTGATGTGATTTTTACAAATTTTTTTTATTTTTTTCTAAATTGAAAACTTAAAAAAATGTTTTTAATTTTTCGGCAACAAAAAATCGGGTTCAAGAACGCTTCATTTATAGGTACATATTATATTGATTTTGGTTTTCATTGTAAGAATTTGACAGTGAATCAGTTCAAAATTTGATTAGTTATGACATACAAACTTAATGTTCTTATTGGTTTGAATCATGTGCCCAACCCAATACAATTGTACTATTGCAAGCTTCAATGAAACTAGAATTTGTTTTACCATCTTTTCCAAGCGCTATAGTTCTATTAATCCCTTTAATTAAAAAAAAACAGTTTTTTCTGATATTTAACAATATCAGAAATAAAAAATTTAGATAGTGTGGATGAATTTAATGAACCTTAAACATGTTAAGTGTCTGGGATGATAGTTTACCCGACGTTCCTATATACCAACAACAAGTCGTGAATCAACAAATGGATTATGCAATAACTGATTACGTAACACAAAATTACGTAATCGCTGATGATGAAGAATCGGAAGATGAAATATCTGATGATGACGTCAATGTAAATGACGAATGAGAATTGAGAGATAAGATTCTATATTTAGAATCTATCATATTTTTAGGGTATAAATACCAGTAGTTTTATATTTTAGTTTTTTAGTTTTACTTTTAGTTTTTAGGTTGAATAAACTATTAAAATACAAATACATCTTTCAATCCATCCCAATTCCCAACAAACATTTCGGTGAAAATTATTGGAAAAAACTATAATTGATTTTAAGATATGTTTTGAAAGCTAAAGCTGTCATTGACACTGCGATCATTATCGGATGGGGATATAAAATTCCCTAAAGCCATACTCAAGTTAAAACGGTAAAAAATGGGAATTTTCAGTTGAATCACATCTGCTCCTCAGGGATCTGCAATACCGAAATTTTGAGATACATTTGCTTGAACAAGAGACGATTCTCTTCAAAAAAAAATTGAAATAACCATTTTCTGGTACATCCTTTTAGACAATAAAATCCTCTTTTTATAAGCATTTAAGTACTACAATTATCACAATCTTTATCAAAGTTTTTTAAAGAAGTAGACCATAACACCTCCTTACTCGTTTGCTTGAAAGTTCACTACTGACCTCATCTGATTATTTACCACCTACGTCAGTATTGACTTAATCCGGTGGTTGACGTTAAAGTGTTGATTTATTTTTTTTACTGAGCACCTCGTAAAATCCATAATAGCTCTCCAACTATAATGAATTTTTATCGTAATTAACTTAATCAACAAGTTATGATTTCTCATAAGAATGTTTTATTACAGTTATAAAAACAAAATCATATTTCTAGAATCACCTTTTTGATTAAATTTAAAAGTCCTTTATTTTTTTTAGTTTCGGCTTCTTTTTTTCAAAAAAAATGTTGCTTCGAATAACATATTTCATTTATTTAATTAAACTTTTTACATCTCAACGCTTGGAGAACACATGTCCTGTACCGTTTTTTCCGTCCGTTTGTACTTGTTTTAGATCAAACGATATAAACTGTGAAAATTTCGATGAATTCACTCAACTTAATTTCAGTAACAACAACGATACGAATCGATTGTTCAAATATGTTCGTTTTTATCCAAAAAATTCGATTAATTTGACCTCTAAGCTTGATCTAAAAGGTCTCAAATTAACTCACGATGCAACCATCTATTTAAATAACATAAATTCAACTTTTTATTTTTTTAATTTTAACCAACATTTAGTTAACTTGTCTGATCTGAGTTTACACTTGACTAACTCGAGTCTTATCTTCAATTTTGATGAAACCCAACTCTTAATCACTCGATGTACCCAAAACTCGATTAGCCCAAACTACAAACCTCTATTTTCAATGTTCAAAAACATCATCTTAGATGTCAAATACCCCAATACATTGTGTCCATTCATATTCCAAAATAGTCAAATCGAAATTTTAGTAATTAAAAATTTAAATTATAAAAATTCGATTCAATTTATACCGATTTCTAATTCGAGTATTCCTCAATTCAATTCAAGTATTAAACGATTTGAAATCGAATCGAGTTCAATTAAAGACTTAAGCATCAACTTTCTCAACAAAGATGTGTTTTCAAGTCTACAAGAACTTGTCATAAGTGACTCTGAATTGGGTTCAATCGATGATTTTGTATTCAAAAACACCCCGTATCTACATATCCTGTTGTTAAATCTGAACAATTTAGGCGAATTTTTGTCAAGTTCAAACAATAGTTGGTTGGAAGGCCTCAATCCGATGAATCAGACTGAACTGTTAATTGGTTTTGTAGACCCAAAGTTAAAATACGATTTTCCCGAAGATCATTTTTGTTCGTTTATTCACTTTCCACATGAGAACCAAGTGTATCCTTATGTTAAAACAAAGTCTAAAATTGAGTGTACTTGTACCCTGGTTTGGTTATTCAAGAACTACGCTGTATCGAATCAAAGTAGTTTTATACTCTCAAGTGATTCGGTTTATGATTGTTTAACCAGTGATCAGTTTAAGATTAAGCTCGTACAATGTGAATTTGACAAAAAAGTAAAGGAGTGTTTAGGAATTGTTGAGACTACGGAATCACCTACAACGACTAAAGTTACATTTACAACTAGGACAACTACCAGAGCGACTACACGGACAACAACAACTACTTCAACTTCTACAAAAACAACTACAATGACGACAACTACAACTACCACCCCTACTACAACTACTACAACATCTACTACAATGAGTACTACAACAACTCTTTTTGTCAAAGATAAGAATGTACCCGCACAACTTTTAATTTCATTCGCTCTAATTTTTTTTTTCATTTTGTTTTGCGGTTTGGTCTACAAGAGAAAAAGTTTGATAAAAAATTTTAAAAAAATTTTCTTTAAAGAGACTAAGGTGAATCCATTGCCCGTAAAACGGCTCATAAACTCTATAGATGATTTATTCGATGAGTATAAAACAAATTTTGAGAGTAATCTAGTTTTCATAAACACGGTTCGACATCGAATTAATTTGTCCAAGAACACGTCAATTTTCAATAGCTTTAAAGTCTATAATGATCAAGAGAGAGAAGTTGTAAAAAATAAAGTGAAATTATGGCTCGATCAAGGGATCATTAGTCCCAATAAGAATCCAAGTGCATGGTCCTTTCCGTTAAGATTTAACCAAAACGGAGTCTTTATCGACTACCAGGACTTGAACAAACTAACCATAAAACACGACGGTGATTTGTATAATGTAAACCAAAGTATCAACGAACTCAAAAAATGTAATTTTTTTTCAAAATTATATTTTAACAGTGGGGTTTTTAGGATCGAAATTGATGACGAGTGTAAACAATACACTTGTTTTATGACCCATATGGGAGGGTTTTATTTCAATGTTATCCCTCCTGGGTTAATAAACACTCATTACACATTTAAATTAAACATGGAGTCTCTACTCAAAGATTTTATTAGAAAATCATGTTTGGTCTATTTTGGAAGTTTAATAGTTTACAGTCGTACAGAACGTGAACATTTACAAGATTTGGAAAAAATTTTTGAGACCCTCAAAAAACATCAGATTGTGATTAATAAAAAAAAGAGTTGGTTTATAAGACGTTCCATCGATTTTCATTACGGTCTAATTGAGGATAATAGATTTGTATTCAATCAAAAGTCTACGAGTTTGCTCCGAACTATGACTCAACCGGTTGTTCATTCTAAATGGATTAATTTTAAAAGTTTTGCACAAAATTTTAGACCATTGATACCTAATTACGATTCATTAATGAAACCGTTTGAGTTTGTTATTTTAGACAAGGATAGATTTATTATGAGTCGACAACAAGTTGAAAGTTTTAAGAGTGTTAAATCAGAGATTATTAAAGTTCTAGGCACCTATTTAGGTGGTTTACACGATTTGGTGTTAATTACGGATTGTAGAGAAGCGAGACGAACATTTATGTTTGTATTAATGGCCAAGGTTAACAAGAATGATTCGGAAAGAATTCCGGTAACATTTGGCAAGATTGAGTATGTTTCAATAAATGGTAAAAGTAATTTTGATAAAAAAATTGAGTGTATACAATGGGCTGTTAAACAACTTAAACCATTGCTGTATAACAAAAAATTTAAAATTGTTTATAAAGATTACACGTTTGAGAAACAATTTTTAAATTTTGTGAATACAAAGTACGCGAATTGTGTTTATAAACTACAACGGTATGAGTATGAATTTGAGAATTTTATTAGTTCGAATAATATTGTGGGATTTTTAAATACTTTAGAAAGTTTTTAGAAATTTTTTTTAAATAAAAATATGCTTCTTAGTCTCCCTCTCATTTTCTCATCCGGACTTGGGACCGGCAAATGGCTTAACTTCTGTGACTAGGTTTTAATTCAGTGGATTTAGATCGATATTTGAATGATAGTCGTCCTCCCATTTTCTCATACGGACTTGGAACCGGCCAAAGGGTATGGTTACGACTTCTAGTTACTGTGGGACGTTCATCATAAACAGTGTCACTCATCCGAGTCTAAGACTGCGAACTCGACGACTATTTAGACTTAGCTTGGAACCACAAACCAAGCGTATTCTCCTATTGAAGAACACTTAACTTCGTAAACTAGGACTGGGTCAATCCTTATTTAGACTGTTATGAAACATATTTGATAAGTAAAAAGAGAATTTTATTTATACATCGAATCAGCCTCCATTTCATTTTCTCTTACAGGCTAGCAAGGAGATGGTTACGCATCCAGTTACAGTGGGACGTTTATCATAAACTCGACGACTATTTAGACTTAGCCTGGAAGCACAAACCAAGCGTATTAATCCGGAGGGGAATACTTAACTTTGTAAACTAAGGTTTCATCTATTTCTAGATAGTCGGATTGAAAGAAAGCAAAATTAATAAGATAAATTTATTGAAAAAGTAAAAGTTAAAAAAAGAGACAAATTTTCAAGATTTTCTATTCATACTATTAAGAAAATTATCTAGCTCGCCAATTATCATATCAGGATCATTAGTTTCTCTAAAAGTGGTCATCATAGACGCTGATGATTGTACACCCTTGGATACTTTTTGTCTCAATCGTTGTTTAATATTTGCCTCTGACTTGTGATGATGACTTGATGGACTTGAAACTAATTGATCTTCGGATACCAAAGTCGAGTTGGATTCATTTTTCTCGTCTAAATTACGTTGCCGTTCGATTTGTTCTTGGTGTTGTTTTAACCATATTAAAGAAGCATCAAAAACTTCCGTTAATAAATAGAGTGTTATGCGAATCAGTAGGAATATGATTAGAATTTTTAGAAATGTAAAAAAGTAACCACTGTAGAAATCGATTAGTTCAGACCATGACATTGAGTTACATACACGTTTTTTGGACGATTGAAATAAAGAGGCTAGGAAGTTAGGCTCATCGTAATGACACTTTTGAAACCAATCACCAAACATTTTTGACACACAAATTTTTCACAACAAAAAAAATTATTTAAAATTTCGTTCTTTTGTTGATTGATATTGAGGAAAATTTAAGTTTAAGTTTTTTTATTGTCGATTGTTAAATTGGCGCAGAATCAATAAGAAATTATTTGTTTGACTTATTAACTTTTTATTTTTTTATTTCATTTTCAATTTAAAATTTTTTATTATAATGTTGTACTTTTAGTAGTCATATTAGACCTGTAACGAGCTAAAGCAGTCAATTCTAAAATGATTTCGACATGGCTCTTAAACTTTCTTCGCTTTAGCAACATTCTGAGACGAAAGAAATAAAATATTTGAGTTCCGCAAAGTTCCTGCTCCTGAATTAAGACTGTGATTTCTTTCTTACGTCACGTGGTCTGTTCCAACTATAATCTAAGTTTGACAATTCAAAAATATAAAATAATGTACGGTTCTTTACCTTCCACCCTCCCCAACTCTCAAACTTTTAGGTCCTAAAAATCCGTCTAGTTATCAATAATCTACTTAAAGCTTATTGCTTGGTTAAGGCGAAGACTGCAGTTATTCAAAGACAAGATAAAAAGGTTGGTGAGTAAGGTAATACGGAAAACTTGAAGGAAATTGTGATGTTTAGTAGTTTGTTTTGATTGATTAATTATTCGGGTCCTACTAAAAAGATGACCCCCATTTTCGTGAAATTTTTGACCCCCGAAAAAAACGGAAAATAAATTTTTTTTTTAAATCTAAACCTACCAGCCGATACCAAACTTCAAGAGCTTTCTAGCAATCATATTGGATTTTAATCAAATTAATTTTTATAATTTTCAGCTCTACAAACTGAAGAACGAAAAATGTAGAGCTGAAAATTCTCTACAAGAATCTATATCATATGATTTGATTAGAATAAATTTAGTGATTGAAACTAACGATCTAGTTTAGTCAGCCTTTTAGAGGGCTAGCTAACAAGGACCCCCACTCTGGCAAATTTTTCAACCTTATAGACTCCTGTTTTTTTTACTAATTCTATGTTTCTTGAAACATGCCTATGAAGTCAGATTTTGAATATTTGGTTCACCATGGCTTTTAGAAATTCTGCCGCTTTGAGGCCCCTTTTTTTCAAACCAAAATATCTCGAAAACTAAAAGACCTAGGAGGTCGAGACCTATTTTCTTAGACAGCTCGAAGCCTCTTCTATCCGAAAATCGCGGGTCGGTCGGGGGTCAATCGGTAAAATTTGGGGGTCATCAGGGGGTCAAAGCTCCATAAAATCGAAAAATTGAGATTTTAGGGTAAAAATTAATTTGATTAAAATCCAATATGATTGCTAGAAAGCTCTTGAAGTTTGGTATCGGCTGGTAGGTTTAGATTTAAGAAAAAAAAATTATTTTCCGTTTTTTTCGGGGGTCAAAAATTTCACGAAAAATGGGGGTCATCTTTTTAGTAGGACCCAATTATTCCATGGGTTAGGGAAGAAAAATGATTTCTACACGAGGCTTGAGGAGCGAAAGGCCACCTTCTCCAGCCCTGGAGGACCACTTTAACTCAGAATTTTGACATGAAAAAAATTAGAAAACACACACCGCTTAAATAGTTTGTACTGGAATTATGATATTCCATCAATAGAGTTACCTGAATAGTACTCATTAATCGACTAAAGAGGAATACAAAGAACCGGAATTGTGTTTATTAACTACAACGGTATGAGTATGAATTTTACACGACTGAAAAGCTAATGCAATAACTCAAAGGCTACATTGATCCTTTCGGATTTCTTATTTTAAGTCATCACGACTCGCAAGACTGATCATTTTACAAATCAGTTTTCCCATCTCGTCGTATGTTACCCATCCGGTTCTCCCATTGGTCTTCTAAATTGCGTTTGACATCATACGATGACTAAAAGTTTCTAACTCTTCTACCTTCTACCTCTCTCGCTCCATTCGACTCGACACAACCGAAGTCTCGGTATTTTTTTTCTCTTTTTTTCAAAGCAACTTTAATGTATAAAATGTAAAGATTGAAGTTCTGAGTAACAAATTATTATAATTTATTCTTTAAAAGTTTTTTTCAAAAACTCGAACTAGAAAAATATTTTTTTTTAACCGTATTTCTAATCATAAAAGAGTAAGTTACCGCGTTACAAGTTTTACATTTTCATCTTTTTAAGAATAAAAAATTTTAGTCCTAAAGACATAAATATTATAAATTTCTATTGAATATAATTGAATTTAAGATAAACATTTCTTCTACGTGGTTGTCTCTTGACATTACGTTTTTCTTTACTCTTGCCAATTAAATTACACAAATCAATGAACCAAAACAAACCAAAAGTTGACATTATGACCACAATAGCTGCAATTGATGCAATTCTAGTTGTAATTTTTGTTGTTTTAAAATTATTCGATTCAATTTCACAATTGTCACCATTGAATAATGAAAAACACTTACATTTAGGTTCTTGAATAGTTTCGTTAATGTAACAATATCCATTATTTGAACATGTTTTATTCGAACAAAGATCAATTTTAAATTGACAATTATCACCGTAATAGTTTAAAGCACATTTACATTCATAATAAAAAGTTTTGTTTGTTGAATTTGTGTAATCGAAGCATTGACCACCGTTAAGACATTGTGTATTTGAACAAGGTCTAATGTCAATTTCACAATCAGATCCAGTGTAATATCTATCACAAGAGCATTCAAATGCTTCATCTGAAACTGTAACACAGTGACCATGATTTGAACAATTTTTCAAGCAATGATTTATGTCACAATTTTCTATTTTTATTAACTCTAAATAAAGTTCGGTATTGTTTAAACTAAAATCCAATTCTGGTTCTTGATCACTATCAACATCAGTGAATACATAATCCGGCAAAGTAGTATAATTAGTAGTATTTGGTTGAAAATTTTCTTAAATTTAAAATTCTGTTATATAGTAACTATTGATCAAGAGATTAATGTAAAACATTACCTGATTGAGGATCCTCCTTTTTCGAATATATACTATTTGTTAAAAATCCTCCACATAAGTCTTTATCACATTTGTTAAAGCAAAAATTTTCATTTGCTTTACCATGTTTACCATAAGAAGCTTCATGTCCACATCGACATTGGGTTTTCATTTTAAAAATACTTAAAAAGAATATAAAGAGTCTTATATATGTCCCTCAGGACCTCAAGATCATCGTCGATTAATGCGATATGGTAAAATTAAACATACTTTAATTGGAGTCCGGCAATATCATATTTTTTTTAAGACATATGCCTAGACACTGCCCAACAGTCACTTTTTTATATTCTTTGATGAAAATTAGCTCTTTTGAATGAATGCCATCATTATAACATCCCAAATATTTATAATTAGGATGTCCTGTTTTTACCTTCGTAAAAAAGAACCAAAGAATAATGAATTTTAAAATATTTTCATTTTTCATCTTTTTTTTTAGTCTAAAAATAAAAAAAATTTTTAGTACGCCAAGAAAAATAAATTTAATCCAAAAAAAATATTTATTATTTGATTTGAGTTGGTTTATTTTTAAGTCAAGTGTAAATCGTTTGTTGCTTTTATAAAAATTGAAATAAGAAGCAGAGACGACAAAAAATATGAACGCCTTTTTTAGCATTTTTCCACATTTTAACCTGAAGATTTATACTACTTGTACTGTAGGCTCTGAAGTTCAATTTTAGGTTTGGTATAATTTCAAATTATTAATTTTAACACTAGAAGCACCGTTTTTGTTTAATATAGAGAAGCATCGAATGCGTCAACATGACGCAATATATTATAATTGTTATACTGAAATTTATTCAAAACAAAACTCTCAGAATTGTTGACGTTTTAGTTATAAATTCAATCAATTTGACTTCGAGGATTACGAAAAAGTGGTATTTTTTCATGTATAACCTACCATTGATGAGATATAGGCACCCTAAGTTAGCTTAAATAAAAATGTCGAATCCTCTGGGTCTGATTGACATAATTAATTTCTAAATAGTCAGAAAGTCTGAGAGGTTCGTTTTGAATTAGTTTTAATATAACCAAGATTTTTTTGTCCAAAGATTTTGTTCCTCCAAAGGGGAAAAAAATTTTTTTTGAACGTTAATCAATTTTTCAACAAGATCTTGCATCCAAAAGAATCAACATCTTCAAAATTGTCTATAAAATCAAAAGAAATATTAAGAAAAAATTATATATGGTAATTTCAGATACATTTTATTGTTCGACTTGAACAGAACCTTCTGTTTAAACCAAAAAAAAGAGAGCACATAATTTTTTAATCGAAAAATGGTAGTTGAACATCTTTTACTAAAACTAAAAAAGAAATGGCGGTCAATATAGCTAGTTCTCTTAGGTTTTTTATCATGCGTCAAAATGACGAAGCCGGTGCTTCTAGGTATACTCTCATGTTTTCCCGAAAAAAACTCAAAGTTAGAGGAATTTGAAATACGCAATGGAAAATTTCTACAGAGTTTCAGTCCCAAAGGTTTATTTAGTGACTTCTTTCAACAAGATTTTTCTTAATTTGCGTCAAATTTACCTCACCGTTGCTTCTAGTGTTAAGTCGTTTTTTTTCCCTTTTTTTTAAGACGGAACCTACGTGATTAAAGCTACTCATTAGACGACTTGAAAACGTTTATCTAGCAACTAAGATGCACTAAAACTGTCTTAAAGAACCAAGACTTTTTATAAGCGACAACTCCAAACCAAATTAAAAACAAAAAATAAAAAAAACCAAAAGCTGAAATTGAAATTTTAATATTTTCGACATTATAAATTTATCTTTATTTATATTATTTGTTAGCTTTATGTTTACAAGTTTTAAAATCTTATTTAAAATAAAATTATTTTAAACCACAAACAATCTCTTTTGTTTGACTTTAACCGGAGAATCTGAAAGAGTTGCTGATCCTAGCAACTGAGCTGCTGACTTTAGCGGTGTAGGTAACTTCCCAGATATAGGTTAACTTAAACTCTAAATAAGGAAAATAACATAGAATTTGAAATATCTATCCAGGCTAGTTTTTGAAACCCACTCCCCTGGTCTACAAAAGTAATGGGAAAATTACCATTATTAAGTTTAATTAATGAAAAGAATTACTTGAAAAAGTAAAACTTTATCTGTAAAAAGAAATAGCTAGGCAAAATATAAGTCCGACTAAATTGATTGAATTTCAAAGAATTTTGAGCAGAAACGGTTCAAAATAACATTATAACAACTTGATGATCATTTTAAATTATTACAGAGATGAATATTATTGTAAATGTTTTTTGATCCGTTTGGGATTTTTGGGATTTTGAGACAAAACTTCACATATCCGCAGAAACCACCTAGTTCTAATAGGTAGTTTTATTCTCAAAATTCTGAAAATTACTCAACATTAAGTATTGAACAGTCATTACTTTACTAAGTAATTTTAACTTTCTAATTACTTTCTTTACTTCTTCCAAAAAAATGTATTTTATGTCAATTTTTGCAAATACGCTGTTTTTGAGCTTTTTTGTCCAAATTTTAAAAAGTAATAAAAGTAATGAACCCATTACTTTTTACTCAGTGGAAAGGTAAAAGTGAAATCCCTAATTTTTAAAGAAATCACAATTCCCTACCTAAACATAATCCTTTATAATAGAAAACTAATTTGGTTTTGTTAAAACTTTTTTTTGTTAAAGAAAACTGAGACAAATTTTAGTTAACTATCTAATACAAATACATGTATACTCGTTTTGATTTTCTTTAAAAAAAAATTTGATTTTCTTTTTTTTTTATTTCCATTTTATTTAACATTGAACGAGAATTTGCCGAATAACAAAGATTTCTAAGGAACTTCGATAGTTCAACACTTAATTCTTCTTTCTTTTTAATTTGAAATTCCTCTTCTTCTTGCTTCTGTCGTCTAGCTTTTTCTTCATCTATTTCACTTTGCTGATTTTGTTCAAAGAAATTAGTAATTAATCCAAAGAAATTAGTGAATTAAAAAGAATCCCCCGAATATTATCTAAACGTGAAGAAGAACTAAAATTACTTATTCCCGAGCCACTATCCAATGAGATCGATCTAGTCAAAACTTTCTGTTGCATCGACTTCTCAAAAGGTTCGTTACAATTGCTTACAGGAGTCCAAATGGGTAAAAAAACTTAACATCGGGTGATTAATTTTGATCTTTTAAAAACAACATTAACAATCAAATCGTATATTGTTTTGATTTTTCCGTTTCGCCGTTGATAAATTCAATAAAATGGATACGATTGACTAGAGCTTCATCTTGAAGTACTTTAGACTTTTCATTACAAATAAAAATCTTTTGAAGCACTTGAGTAGCTCTGACGATTCCGATCATGTGTTTTCGATTTATTTTAAATCAAAACCCTTTAAGTGCAATTTTCCATGTTTCTATGTCTAATTAGGCGAATTTGAACTCGCGAATATTACAATGAGAATACATATTCGGATTTCATCGGTCAAAACAAGTCGAGCGACGTTCTACAACTTGGACAGTTGAAGTCGGTTGAACTTAAGAAATAGTCCCCGTGTCTTTGGTTGCTATCCAAAGCCTATAAGAATGTTTGAAGGCAGACTTCACAGAACAAATGTTCGCATTTGACACTAACGAGTGAGACGGCGTCTGCAAGCCAGCCGAAAAAGATTGCACAAGTACCTTCAATTCACGCTGAAAACGTGGTGCAGTTTATTTCTTAAGATGTTTTTTGTTTATTGAGTTTCAATAATTTTGAATGAGTTTAATTTTTGATCATTGATTTTATTTTGTTTATTGAATTAACAATTTTATGTTTATGTTTAAACATTTTGCTTTTATTAATCAGATTCGAATTCTAACCCATACCCAACAAGGAAAATAGCAAAATCTTATTATTTAATATTTGTCGATTTTATTCGTGTCAAGGTTAAACTTAACAATGTCAAGGTAACAAAATAAAGAAATAAAAAAAAAATACTAATTGACTGATTGATAAAAGGCTAATTGAATAATTTATTGATTAAAATTGGTTAACTTTTTATTGTTATATCATTAATTAGGACTTTTTTATTTAAGACTTTTTATTTAAAGATTAATCAAAAATCTAACAGTAAGAGCCTAACGCGACGAATTTTAATTAAATCTGATTGCAAAAGTTAGTGAATCAGTTATTAATCAGTTAGTTTTTTTTATCTGAAACACGTTCCCACTCCGTTTTTAGAGATATTTCGAATCATGCATAGTGCAATTTCTTTCATATTAACAGATTAATAAGATTTTTACTGAAAAGTTCTTCCCAAACTCATTGGATCAGTAAGCTTTTCATTAAATGTCTTCGTGAAACTATCAACTTGGGGGAAAATATAAATAATTTTTGTCCTATTTATGTCGAATATCAGCAATATTTGGTACCAGAGTTTACGATAGAAAGAGATGACAATTTTGAGATTTTTCAGTATTGACATGACAGAAAAGTCGACCACCTTAGATGGTCTTAGAGCTGTTAAACTTGAATTTAATTAATCTAAAATTATAAGAAGTCTGATGAAAAGAATATTTTTTTTTGAAATAAAATTTTATTAGATAAAGCCGATAGTCTCATTAGGTAAACGTCCTAAAATAATTAAGTCTTTTTTGAGTATCTTATCTTACTATTTAAGATTTGACTATTTTTACAAGATATCGATGAGAAGTTTATAAAATTTAGAAAAAAGATTATCGACAAACTAATTAATTGATTATCAATTATTAAAAAATTATACTCTTTTTTAGGTTTTAATTTAATATATATCGCACTAATTAATTAATTTAAAATAAAATAGGGCATAGAACCACTGATTTTTTGAAAACAATTTGAAAAACAAATCCGTTATAACGAGAGTTTATCAATATAGGCAAAGATAAAATGCGACTCAATGCAATATTAAACGAATTTTTAAATTCTATTTTCCATCAGAAAGTCAAGGAAAGTCAAAGGTAGTCCACGTGAGTATTAAATAGATTCAGATAAGAAAAATCTTAATGTGTTAGGCATAATGTATATTTGATTCCAGTCTTATTCAAGTTGATAATATCACATAAAATTCTAAAACCATTGATAAACACCAAATATGCTGAATATTATTCATGATTAAAACTGGATATCTTTAGATGCTCACAATGTATTCGTATTAGGACAAAGATTAATAGAATTCATTTTTTTGTAATGTACCAAAGTATTTAATTCATTTAAACCTGAGTTGTTAGTATTTGGTCAATCGAGAAAGCTCAATTAGCATACGCGTTTGGCGATTTATTAATTTAAGAATGCCACTAAAAAATTTTGGTTTCAAAGCAGCTGTGTGGTGGTGTGTTTAGAGAGCGTACGATGAAAAATCTAAAAAAGATGTTTCTTAACTTTTTACAGAGAAAGCTGATTAGGTCAAGATACGCCACATTTCGCGTAAAAAAAACTTAGCTAATATTTCAATTTGTGATATTTGACATAATAGACCTTCCAAAAAACAAGAAAATGACTTTTTTCACCGGATAAAAAAAATTATATCACAACACTCTGGCCTTTTACAGTGCTTTCAGTGAATCTTTAAGTTATCATGTTTGAAAAAATATATCGTTGATTCGAAGTTATTGCCAAGAAGCACTTTTCATTGCTAATAGGGTTCATCTCGATGAAGAAAATAGTTTCCGTACATTAATACTTAAGTGAAAATGATCAAAAAAGGAAAATTTCCAGTCGAAGCTTTTTTAAATATCTCCACAACATCACCTTCCATTCAGAGTACCCTTAATCCGGCAGCGAAGCAACGGGATTCGACTAGTAAATATTAAAAAAAAAGCTAGTCGGTCTTAAATTACCAGAAGTTGAGACAGTCATCATCATCTTTAAAAGGTTTCGACTTTTATGCATCGAGAAGCTTTTTTTAGAAAAAAGTATAATTCGACGATTTTTGAATATAAGCGTAAGTACTATCCCAGATTGTGACTATATTTTGCTCATTCGGACAAAAAATTCCTCGACTTAACATTATTGTATATTTTAAATTCACCAAACCTCTAGTAACAGCTTCATAACCCAAGTTCTCTGGGACGAACAAGGACAATCCGGACTTAAAGAATAATGGCAGTTTCAATTTTTTAGTTTTATGTTCAAATAATGAGTAAGAATAAAAAAGAGTTAACATTTAAAGCGCTCCTAAAAAATCAAATCTTCGCGGCGTTTTTTATCAATTTGTGGTCTTTAGAACTACGAAGACTTACAAAATATGAAACTTAATTTGATGAGACATGGAGAGTAATCCGATAGCATTTTGAAAAATTGAAGTAATTTTATTTCAGTTGGTCATGTGATAAATCTGAACATGTAACAAAATGTAACAAACTTTGTGACACCATTGAACAATCCCTTCTAAATTTTGCTAAGTCTTCTAAGTCTCTGCAAAATTCGGACTGTTTAAAAGTATTGAAACTATTATATTAGATTTCAGAGTTTGAGATTGTTTAACTGTGTGAAAAAGTTTTTTACATTTTGTTTCATGTGCAGATTTATCATATGACCAGCAGAAATAAAATTACTTCAATTTTTCACAATTGATCTGTTATTTTCACAATTCAAACAAAACGCGGCCTATTTCGAAAGTTCTACATTCGATCCGAACTATATGCATAAGACCTTTACATTAAGGTTGGTGAATTCACATTCCTTGAAATAAATTAATTCATAGAATAAACGATGTAAACCTCGTAGAAGAGAAGATTTTGAACACATAGAACAGGCTTAAAAATCCCAATGGCAGTGAAAGACAATCAAAATTATCCCGATCCTGAATAAAATAGATTTGACGCTAAATAGCAAACTCGATTATGTCAACTGGTGCCAAACAAAATGTTTCACAACAGAATTAGACCCATCGTGCCTCATCGATCATGTACAAATAAAGCCGGCTTTATACCTGACCGTGGTACAACCGTGTTGATCTGCGCACTGAGGCGCATCATTTAAGGAGCTAATACTAAGCAACATTCGTTGACAATCATCGAATTTTATAGAACTTTTGACTTGATAAGAAAGAAAGTAAGGTAAAGGCGCGATTTTTGCGACATGTCGTTATAATCGAATTTCGAATTTAACGACATGTCGCTCCAATGTTAAAAGATGGGATTTTTATTTTCAATTCGATTTTAACGACATGTCGCAGAAATCGCGTCTTTACGTTACTTTTTGCGATCCTTAATGACATTATGGAATTTCCGAAAAGTTTGCGAAAGTCATCGCAGAGTTCTATAACTAGTGTTGGGAATCGTAACAACCGGCTAGGTGTCGACATCTTGTTGCAAATAATAGACAATCATTTTTCTAGAAATAAAAAAAGATGATTTTCCGCATTTAAAGAAAAAATATTTCATTTAAAAAAAGCTCATATTGAAAAATTTATCATGTAATCGAACAACTTCTTAAGAATCTTTAACGTTAAATTTCAAAATTAAAGAATAAAAATTTTAGTTCTAAAAACATAAATATTATAAATTTCTATTGAATATAATTGAATTTAAGATAAACATTTCTTCTACGTGGTTGTCTCTTGACATTACGTTTTTCTTTACTCTTGCCAATTAAATTACACAAATCAATGAACCAAAACAAACCAAAAGTTGACATTATGACCACAATAGCTGCAATTGATGCAATTCTAGTTGTAATTTTTGTTGTTTTAAAATTACTCGATTCTATTTCACAATTGTCACCATTGAATAATGAAAAACACTTACATTTAGGTTCTTGAATAGTTTCGTTAATGTAACAATATCCATTATTTGAACATGTTTTATTCGAACAAAGATCAATTTTAAATTGACAATTATCACCGTAATAGTTTAAAGCACATTTACATTCATAATAAAAA
The DNA here is from genome assembly GCA_022207745.1 of Brachionus rubens. NCBI lineage: Eukaryota > Metazoa > Rotifera > Eurotatoria > Ploima > Brachionidae > Brachionus > Brachionus rubens. The sequence continues at coordinate 813,998 of JAJVHD010000041.1, read as the reverse complement.
GTTTTGTTTGTTGAATTTGTGTAATCGAAGCATTGACCACCGTTAAGACATTGTGTATTTGAACAAGGTCTAATGTCAATTTCACAATCAGATCCAGTGTAATATCTATCACAAGAGCATTCAAATGCTTCATCTGAGACTGTAACACAGTGACCATGATTTGAACAATTTTTCAAGCAATGATTTATGTCACAATTTTCTATTTTTATTAACTCTAAATAAAGTTCGGTATTGTTTAAACTAAAATCCAATTCTGGTTCGTGACCAAAATCAATAATGTCATCATATAGCTCAGTTGTATTTGATTGAAACTCTTCTTTAAGTTAAAGTAATAGAAGTTGATAATTATTTAGAAGAATATTACCTTGTCCAATATGTTCAATTTTATGGATCGAATACACACTATTTTTTAAATAACCTCCGCAAGGCTGAGTTTCACCTTCATGACATAAATGAGTGCAATATGAATCCGGCAATTTACCGTGTTTCCCAAAATCACCTTCTTTGCCACATCGACACTGAGTTTTCTTTGAAAAAAAACTTGAATATTTGACTTTTATAGATTTTAAATTAACACACGCAAAAATTTATCAAACATACTTATAAGACGATTGTAATCCTGCAATTAAATGACTGTTATGTGCGCATATACGAGCACATTTTTCAACACTCATATCATCTGATTCCTTTATTAATTGGAGCTCTTTCGTAAATAAGCCATCATTAAAACATCCTTTGTGTACATATTCAAGATGGTTTGTTTTTACCATCGAAATGCATAACAAAAAAATAATCGATTTTCGAAATCTTTGATTTTTCATTTTTTTTTTGAAGTCTGATTTCTTTTAAAATAATTGTTCCATGTTTTTGAAAATAAGAAGCAGTTTCTGAAATAACATAAGAAATTCAAACCCTAAAAAAATATTTATTTTTTATTCTAGATTGGTTTAGTTTATTCTAGTCGAACATTATTTGTTAGTTGGTTAAATATTTTCAAGTAAAAGTTTCTTGAGTGGGTTTCGCCGGTCATCTTCAGCTTTGTTTGCAGACGATTAATTTTCTGGTTTACTATTGACAAAATTTCGGTTATCTCAGATACATAATTCCATAAGTAGAATGGAGAAATTCCGTTGAAAGGAATCACATTTCCAAAAACCTGCCTTTTTACAGAGAACCATATATCCTACCTAGCTGATTTTTTTTCTTAGGTTGGACCTTCCCCGATAATAAAATGATAGTCGTAAAATGATAGTAATTCTATTATTAAACACAAACAATTTACAGGTAAATTCATTTTTACCTTGCTATTTTAACTGTGCTGATTTAATACTAACTCATTTTTTTTTTATTTAAATAGTTTAGGCACAGCCTCGGCAGCTCAGAACGGTAAAATTACCTTCTTTTCAGACTGCATTCTTCAAAAATTTAGTATAATATAAAAAATTTTTAAATAAAAAATTTAAAAATAAAAAAAAAATGGTATTTTGAAAGTTTTGAAATTGATAATAGCATTTAAAAAAAAAATTGGAATTCAGTTGAGATTGATGACTTGGTCAAAGGGTGTATTTTTGTCATAGTTGGTTCTGTGACCTGCAGTTGTAAAGGTGGTATAATTCGTTTTAGACCATTCTCTTTGCAGAAGCTATTTATGTTGTCGATTGCTAACTGGATCTTCGTTTTGATTTCTTTGGGATTAGGCCCATATGGCAAGATCGTCTGCGAATAGAGCATGATAAACTGAGCTCGTTATGTGTGTTGATATTTTGCTAAAATAAATTATGAACAATGTTGGGGATAGACAACTACCCTGTGGTATAGTCCCCCAGATCATAAAGTTTAGTCGGTCAGGGATCAAAATAAACACCCAAAATTACTATTTTAGGGTTTTTAGAAGCGAAAAAAAAAAATTTTTCACTAAAAAAACTATAGGTCCAAGTCGAGTATATGTACCAGACCCTCATCGATTTTTAAGGGTTATTAAATTAAGAGTACATTAAATTTGATTAGTTAACTTTTTTTTGGAAATAAAAAAAAAATTTCAACTTATTTTGCTACAGCTCATTTTATTTTTTAAAAAAAAAAATATCATTTTTCCAGAAAAAATGTAACAACTCCCGAAAAAAACATCCAAAGCCAATTTTTAAAATGTTCCTCGTCCCTTCCTCTATAAAACTTAGTAGGCTCTTGGCGAGTGTCCTATATATACATATGTTTTTTGTTTTTTTCCATTTTATGTAAAATTTGAGCATTTTTTTCGAATTCTCCGAGTCAGAAAACCCTATTACTGATATCTTGAGAGTCTGAAATGTTTCCTTTGAATAAATTTATTTTTTGGTATCTTGTTGCCTTTTATATTGCACTGAAATTCCTTACAGGCCAAACAGGTCAATAATTCATCATGCTTACATCAATTTCTAGGTCTTCTGATCCGTAGATTTCGATAAAATTTTTAAAATTTTATAAAAACCGACCAAAAAGCTTAAAACATGACATGAGCCAAAAGTATATGTTCTTGGGTGGGGTCGTAGAAAAGGTATAAATAGGACCCTCGTCAAGAGCCTACCAACTTTTGTAGAGGACATTCAGATCTACAACTTTTAATATTTTTTGGGGATTTAGAAATATTTCTTCGAGAGTTGTTACAAAAAAACTCTAAAAATACACCATTTTTCCATCTTTTCTTGTTGATTCTTATAACCATCATACTTTTTTTGCAATAATAATAATTATAGCATGTTCAGAATTTTGTCAGCTTTCAGGCGATATATGGAAAGATCTTCAATAAAATAAAATTCCATTAAAAGAGACATTTCCCCCAACAAACCCCTCTAAAGGCTACTTTAAAATGACCCTTCACTGGTCATAATTCCTTCTTTCATTTACTTTTCAAAATTGGACAATTCTAAGGTTTTTGTATACGCTTATTACGAATATAATATCAGTTTTGCGAAATTTCCTAGACCTGAGATTTTAATAATTTTCTAACAGAAATATTGTCTCTAAAATATTAAACGGTAACTGAGAATGAAAAAATTTCTTCAGATTTGAAATCAGCATATCTGATTACCTATAGTTAAGCATTTTTTTTGTTTAAATTTTTCTTTTTCTTTGGACTAGACTTTATGATCTGGGGCACTATACACTACATGATATTTTATGATACGACGAGAGTGAATTTTTATATTTAACTTGAAATTGGCGATCTCCGAGAAAGCTATTGATCCATTTTTTCATATTTTTTGCTAATTTTTAGAGCATTTATCGATTCGAGTATACCATGGTGTGGTGTTTTATCGAAGGCTTTTTCTAGGTCAAAAAATACTGCTACGGTCATAAGTTTTTTGTTAAAGCCATCTATTATTGATTGGTTGAGTCTTAAAATTTGATCTTGTGTACTTTTACGGGTACGAAAACCTGATTGAGTTTGTCGTAAAATTTTTTCTTTTTCGAGCCATGTTTTGAGTTTGTTGTTGATTATTTTTTCTAGCCATTTTCCCAAACAGCTAATCAACGAGATCGTTCTATACGACGAAATTTGATCGGGAGGTTTGTTTTTTTTCTCATAGCCCTTATTTCTTCATCTTTATCAATTAAAGTTGAACTTAATTTTTTATTCAAGTTTTTAGAAAACTTATTCTCAAGTCCGAAACTTAAGCATAATAATTTAGAACAAGGCATGTATCTTATGTACGATTAGCACTTGTAAATACTACAGTAATTTTACGTTGGATCCTTAATAAGAATTATGAGTTAAGTAAAAATGACAATTGATGAAACATCCCCTTTCTCAGTGATCATTCAGCGGTTTTACATTTGAAATTGATTGACTGGCCATGCCTTCAACTCGTTTGAATGTCTACGTCAGCTGGCTAAATGAAAGGCCTAATTTACAACTAAAACCTTTTGAGATATTATAGAAGGTTTTTTATGGTTCGTTAGACAACCAGTTTAGCCTAATTGACTTCCAGATAAGGACAAGATCGTCATACCAAACGCTTGATGTTTCGTTTCTAGCGCCTTTAAAAAGGTTATAAGAATTAGCTTTTTTCATGCTTAATTTGTTCCCTTTATTTGAATATTTGACATATCATTTGACCTCCATAACTACCAGTTTCCCTCTCTAAATTTGTATTTCAAATGTCTTTATAATTAAGCCTAAAGTTTTATAAGAAAAACAAATCATGTAAGTTTCATTTTTGTCAACTTTGTTTTTCAGTTTTTAAAGAAAATTTTCACAATCTTTCAAAATGAAAAAAAAGAAAATTTTTAATTTCTCAAGCATACTGAAATTTTGGGAAAAGGGACATACAAGGGAAGATAAAAAATCAACGCTTCGTTACTCGCAATATCACAGGCTCTGCCTCGGGTATCTTAAGAAATTTTAAGAAAGTTTACATGTTTGATAAGGCATACCTAAAAAGAAAATAAATAAAGAGACATATTTTAATATAAGGTTTCTAAAAAAACATTTTAGGATCTTTCGAGTCTCAAAACGGACTGAACCAATAGAAAAAAAATTAAAGTTATAAAAAAAAAAATTTATTTAAATTTTAATTCTTTTTTAAAAAAGAAGAAAATTATAAAAAAGGTTTTAAAAAATATTTTTTTTTTAGAAAAAAAAAGGGCCGTGCACATTCAATAAAAATAAAAAGTTTTAAAACCATTTTTTTTTATCTCATCATCATAACACAATTTCTTCAATATCTTCAACAAAATTATTACTCTTATGAATATCGGGAAACAATAATTTATTATCCAACTTAGGTCTACTTAGACCCCCATTAAGACCTGTATGCGGAGGCTTTGTATTGCTATTCAATTTTGAAAAAAAATCAATATGATTATCACTTTTTTGCTCTCTAAACCCATTAAGCTGTGTCGGACCACTCGTTTTTTTGGCATTAAAACTAATTTCCTGGGCCTCCCATGGCATTTGACTTATTTTATTTGTCTCTTTAGGCTTCAAGTCTAAAAACAAATCATCTTTTTTTGTCTCTGCGCCAAACAATTTAGATAATAGATCATCTTTTGGGTCGTTGTTAGGCTTAACTGACTTTTTTGGTTCATCAACAGATGTCAATTTAAAAATTGAATCGTCCTGTTTCTTTGAATCAATCAACGATAACTTGGCCAATAGCTCGTCTTTTTTGGAATCATCCTCTTTGTTCTTGCCCTCTTTCAACTTGTCTATAGGGTTTTCACTTACCCAACGTTTTTTACGATCCTCTTCTTCTAAGCGTTGTTTTTCAAGGCGTCTTTTTTCTTCCTCTTCGATGGATTTTTTTTTGTATTCCTCTTCTAAGTTAGCCTTTTCGCGTCGAAGTCGCTCGGCTTCTAATCGTTTTGATTCTTCTTTTTTACGTTCTTTTTCTTCGGCTTCGCGTTTACGTTTTATCTCGGCCTCGTATTCTTTTTGTCGACGCGCCGCTTCTTCTTTTTCTCGTTCTAGTTTAGCTTCCATCTCTGCCTGATAGCTTCTTTCCGAATCAATATCATCCGCTTCTTTGATTACAGGTCTCGGTGGTTTCGAATTGACCCCAGCTTCTTTTTTAGCCCGACGTGTTTGACGTGACGAATCACGTGGTGAATCAGACGGTTGATTCAAAGATTGTGTACTCGCTTTCCAACCAGGTGTTTGACTAATCATACGATTAGAGTAAATATTTGCAATATCTAACGCTTTTTCTTTTTCTTGGATCGTTTGTTTGAGGTCTTTGTTCTCATCGGTCAATTTTTGAAGTTGTTTTTGTACTTCACGATGATGTGCTATCTCGACACCAAGTTCGTGTTTGTGATTTTTTTCCATCATCTCGATCTTACGTTCCATTTGCTTCAATAAAAAGTTCATTAAGGGGTCAGTCTCATGACAAAAATTAGACGAAGACTTTTCGTGACCGTTAAATCGTATAAACGGACACGAAGGTTTTTTTTAAAAAATCCAACTTACCGCATACTTTGTCTTGAAATCACTTAAATCTCGTTCACATGCCTCCAATTTTTTGGTCAATTCAACACTGTCCAATAACTTTTTATCATTTAAAATTTTTTTCATTTCGTCATTTTTTTTTCTCATAGCCCTTATTTCTTCATCTTTATCAATTAAAGTTGAACTTAATTTTTTATTCTCGTTTTTGATTTGTTTAATTGTTTCTTTAAGTGAATTAGCCTCTTCTAAATGGTTTCGTATCATTCTTGCTACGTCGTGTTCTTGTGTCTCTAAATTTTTTAAAGCCTTTTCCTCTCGTTTATGAACCCGTTGTAATAGTTTATTTTCTTCTTTTATTTTTTCCATTTCTTTCATTAATTCTTTAAGTCGATTGTTTAAATCGTTATTTTTGAGTCTTTGTGCGGACATTACTCTCATTGCTGTTTGACTTACTTGTTCTGTTTGAGGTCTTGGTTGAGCATTACGGACTGGTTGTCGACGAACGGCGACAGCGACTTTTTGACGTCGATTGATTACACTTGTTTCAGATGATGCTTTTGAAATACGTACTGGTGGTTGATTAGTTTTAGTACCAGCTGATGTTTTTTTAGTGTACGTATCGTATTTTTTAGATGTATAACTTGATGTTGATCGTCTAGATTGTGGTGATGATGATCTTGAACGTGTGGTTGTTCTTGCTCGTGAACGCGAACGAGATTCTGTTCTAGATCGAGATATTGATCTCGATTCAGATTCAGTACTTGACGAGTAACGTCTTGTTTGTCTGTTCATAACTTATCTAAAAATTGAAAATTATAAAATAAATTTTCAATGAGAGAGAGAGAGAGAACTTCAAGTTTATTCGATATTGGGTTACATTGTAAATATTAGAACCAAGGAGAAATAAGCGAAAAAAATCGATAGTTGTGTGTTTGAGCAAGACCACTAGAGAAAAATAATAAAAGTAGGGTTGTTAAAGAAATGAATTAAAAGGAATTTTATTTATTTTGAAAGAAATTTTTTATTTTTTCAATAAAAGTCTACATATATTTACTTATAGAGTTGCTATGGTTATTTAAAAGACTTAAAACAATAAGTACATGACAAAAAAAATAATAATAATTCTATCTATCTCTGTTGATTGAGAAAAAGTTAATAAAATGAATGTGAGAATTTTTCGTGTTTTTTAAAAAAAAAAAGACTTGCATTTAAACTTGCAGTTATGAGTAATGTTTATAAATTTTTTTAAATCGAGGTATTTTAATTAGTACTAGTATTATTTCATACCTAAACTACATAGCGTAAAAAACTTGCATGCTATTCTACCCTTTTATCAAACTTTTAAATTTTGCAGTCTTCATCTAAACAAAGAAAATCAGTATTTAGCCAATCAGCAAATCCGTCTATAAAAAAAAAAAGACTTGTTTACCACCTTTAATAACTTCTTCTTTTGAGTAACTAGTTTGAACTCTTAAAATCTTCTTTATCTATTGATTTAAGTAAGTAAGGGTAATTATTTTAAGTTTAAAACGGGTGAAAATATGTTTGGTAACAGTCTATATAGTGAAAATCAGGACCGGCGCTACAATGCCGACAAATTGTGCTAAAACACCCTATAATACTTAGGGCATACCAAAAGTTTTGATAATTCTGTCATTATTTTTTGACCAAAGAAGACTGACTCCTATCAACATGCATTATTTTAATCTGCATGCGATTATCTATCAATTGAACCGCTAGATATCTTAATTCTAACTTTTCGATCATTCGATCAGTATGCCGTTCGTGAGTGAGTAAGGATCGAATGCAGCTACGATCCAAAATGACTTTAAACAAGTTTATGGGAACAAGGTCCTTTCATATGCAACAGTTGCTCGATGGGTGAAAATATTTTGTGGTGGAATAGAGAGAACCAAAAGTGCTCAACGCTCTGGACGGCAATTGTTGACTCGGAAATTGACGTAGTTCAAAATGTTATAGAGGATAACCCATATAGTACATATGATGAAATTGAATCTCAGACTTTTCTTAGTTGGGCGCATTATTCACGACTATCTTAAACTTATAAAAATATCATCTCGGTTTGTACCCCATTTATTGACTGAAAAAAAACGTAGAGATAGGGTTCGAATTTGTCAAGAAAATTTGGCTAAATTTAAAGCGGGGCATGGCGAATATATTTTGTAGTCACAGGTTATGGGTCATAGTTTTACTGGAGACAAATTGGCTAATCAATGCAAGCTGGATTGCAGAGGGAGAGATTCTAAGAACATTGGTAAAAAGAGGGAGATTTGAAGATAAAACAATAGTTTGTATTTTTTTTAGAACAAGTGGGGTGGATCTGATTACATATTAGGACAGAGGAGGTTGCGTGGATCACAAAATATATATAGATGATTGCTTAAAACCTTTTAAGATTAATTAAGACGAACAGAAAGACAAAGGGTACCAAAAAATCGAAATTCCATCATGACAACATTCGACCGCAAGTTCATCAAGCTGTAATAGCTTATCTAAAAGAACAAGGTTTCACTTTAATAAGGCAACCACCATACTCGCCAGACCTTGCTCCTTCAGATTTTTTGCTTTATTATATCAAACAGCGTTTAGACAGTCACAGTAGCTCCGAAAGCTTAAAAAAAAACAAAAAACTTAAGAAATAGAAATTGATACATTCAATATAGCTATACCCTTTGTTGAGTTATGTGTCTTTAAGTAATGATTCAATAAATCAAGAAAGTTCACTCCTTAGGGCGGAATTTTATAAGAAGTTCAAAAAGTTTAAAAGTTTCTGTTTGGTTGACTTTCATAAATGAGGTTATTTGTTGAGTTACTTCTTTCAAATTGAACACTGTTTCAGCGAGACGTTCCATCCCTACAAAAGTTGATTTCAGTTCACGTAAATTCGAGTAAGTTCCAAGGTATTATCGGTGGTCACATTTTCAATCGAAAGCAATCTGTCTTCGGTTTTGGTAATGCGTTTCAAATGAATTTGATCTTTAGATTTTTTAGAATGAATCCATATGTTTGTCTTGGTTAGAAATGAATTGGAACTTAATTTGAGATTTTTAAAAATAGGAGATTTATCGATACTTTCAGACTGTTTTTGATCGTTTACAATGGTGTTGATCGCTGGTTGACTCAGACTGGTATTTTCGGTTATGGATCTGATAGACGCTTCACATGTATTAGATTCATTCATTTTTAATAGGTCGTTTGAATCATTGTTCTTCAATTTCGATTTTTGTTCTTCATTTTCGATTTGTTCAAGGGCTTTTTCGATTCTTTTTTGGATGCTTCTTGTTGAATCTGGTATTCTAAAGAATTGTTGTTGAACGAGATATTTTCGACAGTTTGTGTTTTGATCATTTTTTCAGTTTCGGTTGTTCGGTTTTGGTATAAATAGGTTACAGACTTCGTGAATTGCTAGGTTTCAAACGTCTTAACACGATTTATCGGCAAAACAAACGAAATATAAAGGGGACTGTTTTGAAAATACTATAAATAAAGAATAGTTTGTATTGATCTTTTTGCCGTTTTTATACCCGATTTAAAATTTTGGTCTGACCCAATTTTTCCGCAAACATCTTGGTTCACCATCTTGTAGACTTCTGCCTAGGCTTTATTCCCAGCCCCATTTTGTAGCATGTTGTTGCGAAACTCATCTCTCTAAAGACAATCCACATCTTACTATCATAAAGGACGTTTTGGGTCGGCTGAGGAGCTAACCACTTTTTTGTGTAAATTAGAAAAGACAAAATACAAGTGTGTAATTTAAAAATAAGTTTTGATAGAAGAGAATTGGAACAAAAGATGTTTGATTTTAGTTTGATTGGTAAATACCTTGCTTTACAGATCGTTTCCACGCTGCCCATCCAAGTGACGAAGTCCGCTTCAGGAGCCGGAGGAGCTGAACTTAGAACCAAGGGACTTGAAGTCATCCACACATTGATATCCTCGTCATTAAATTTCACTCCAGTTAATTGTTAATGATCAAGCAGACAGTTAACTTTGTTGATGTTGAGCTCAACGTTCTTAGCTTCCTCGTCTAGGCTCACATGTTGTTCTATGGAAGACTTAAGGAGAGCTATGTCGTCCTCGTAGTCCAAATCACTTATTATCTGGTCAGGATGCGATGCTCTTTGCTTGAAATGTAAACCGTAGCTCTTTGTGGTCCGGCAAATGACGAAGTCTATTTTGAGCAAATAAGAGGTTAGAACATCGCCTCTCATTTGCTAAAAATAGTAATTGGCTTTGTCGCCCTAGGCGTCCTGAGTGACTCCTGTTCTGGTGTTGAACTCATCAGACATAGTTAAAATAGGAGCTGTAAATTGCGTTGACTATTACCTGAGCAGTAGTAGAAGATTGTCAGTAATCTCTATAGTTCTTGGAGATTCTCAGCTCCTCATCAAACCATTAACATTGTGTTTGAGGCTTGTTTTTGTTAAAAGTCTGAAGAGGACAGTATAGATCAACGTCCTCATGAACCTTATCTTTTACGAAACCCTATTTGCCCTCAATATTAGAAATGCGTTCAATCATTGAAAATTTCACTCTTGAAAGAAAATTTTTTACTTTTCCAAGATTTTTTACAGAATAGCTTCTCCTGTATCTTACTTTATCAGCTTTAAAATCTAATTGGAGATCAAAAAAAGCTACTAAAATGGTCGCTGAATGGACAGCCTATAACTTCGAATCTTGGACTTTAGTCATCTTGATGAATTATATGGTCAATTTGACTTAACTTTAAAGTAGTATCTCCAGATTTGAAATATTTCGAACTATTTTGAGAAAAAAGATTTTATTTTGATTCAAACAAATGAATAATAATTATTAAGTTAAGTAAATAATACTAAATATAAATATAGGAGTGAAAGTAACAAAAAATTTAATGTTTTAAGAAAAAACTACAAGCAAGTAAAGCCACTACCATTCAATTGGTAAAAATGTTTAACAAACATAATTTGGTTTGACCTAAGGTGTATAAATATACTTTTGGATTTTTTTCTTTTTTAGTTTTTTTTTAATAAATAAATTAGATAAATCTAAAAGTATGAAAAAAATGTATGAAAAAACTATAAAAATAATTGCCACTATGGTTGTTGTAATTATCGCTTTTTTTATCATTTTCATTTCATCTGACTCAATTTCACAATCGTTACCACTATAAAATTGAAAACAATCGCATTGCGCATTTTCTGATGTCTCATTATAAAAACAAGAGCCATGACCTGAACATGTTTTATTCCAACAAAAGTCAATCATGTTCTCACATTTTGGGCCATAATAATTTTTAGTACAATTACATTCAAAATCAAAAGAACCATTAAGCTTAAACTCAATACACAAACCTCCATTAATACATTGACTCACAGAACAAGGTCTTGTACTTGTCTGACACGAAGACCCTTCAAAGTCAATAAAACATTTACATTTTGGAATACCATCTGATCCAGCCACACAAGATTCACTATTCGAACAGTTTGTCAAACATCCTGAAATGTCAATATTGCGATTTATATAATTTAGCATTACTTGGTCGTTATTTATGTCTATTATCGTATCAGTAATTGATGATACAATATTTGACGGAAAAATTTTTATTTCTTGACTGTTTAAATCGACGACATTGATTAAACAAAATGCATTCGATGCTAAAACACTATATGCTGTTATCAAGAATGTTCCATTTTCTGATATAATTTCATTTAAGTTTGCTTCACCTGTTCCAGAAATATTTAATTCTTTAATTGGGTTGGTTGGAATGTCAACAAACACGGGTTGCGTTATTTCAAAATATTCTAAAGACAATTGAAAGGTTTGATTGCGGATAGCTGTTAAGGTAAAATTTTTCCAATTAACTAAGAAAAAAAGATGATTAGAATCGATTTAAAAATATATTAAAATATCTTACGTATTCCAAGAATTTGATTTTGTGTATCGATATAGTCTTCAACTAAAAGAGCTTAAGTTTGAAATTGATTTAAAAAAATTTTGTTAAAAAAAACGGTGTACTTGTTTCGGTTTCGTTATTTTCAAAATCAATTTTTTCTATAGTTGTACTAGAAGAATGATTAATCGTTTCGATGTTAATTTGCGAATCAAAAAATTGAGTAGAGTTCTTAAATAAAACGTTGGATGCAGTTGAAGAAAGAGTGATTAGTGTTTTGGTTGTTGATTTCGTGGTTGTCTTTAACGTTGTGGTCGTCGGGATATAAGCTTGAACAAAAATTTGAACCTAAGAATTTGTCATTTTTCAAAAAATTTACCCAAAATTTCATAAATGGTAAGCTTTAAAATTGCTCCACATATTTGTGACTTATTGCCAGGACACTTAAGATTACAATCTGAATCTGATGACCGACTGTAACTTCCGTATGAATTGTCACAAAAACATCGGAAAGTTTTATAAAAATTCCTTCAAAAATCACTTAGTGTTTTTTTAATTCTTTAAGACTATTCTAATGGACCCTTGAAAAACATACACCGAGGTGTAACTTTTACACGTAGTGAAGTGTAAGACAATTTTCACTTTTTAGCCTTAAAGAACCTGCATTAACCCCATAATAGTTGTATACACCCCCTATTTTTTATATATCAATCGAAAGCTCTATAAAAGATCTACGTTTATGTGTAGTCCATTTTTAGCTGGAATGTTCGGCTTTAGAGGTAGAAATCGAAAACGAAATAGCGTTTTTTAATGAAAAAATCATTTCAGACAAGAATACATTATTCTATCTACCTAAGCATAATAAAAGTATAAAAGGACATGTAAACAAGTTTTATAAGATTTCTATTAAAAAATAAATAGGCATTAGAAGTCTCTTAGATCTTAAATTGACTAAATAATGTTGTTTTTTCGATGTTTATAACGAAATTAAATTATTTCTCTCTTCTAATTTGGGAAAGTCCAAATCCGAACCCTTTCGATTCTTTACTACATTTTTATTTGAATGTGATGTTTGTTAAACAGCACGGCTTGGAGGGTACGGTCGATGAGCTGGACGGTAGGGCTATTTTTCACTAGCCGTGTTGTATTTGGCATTTTAATGGATAAAACATTCCCTCTAAAATTTGTAAATGTTGGTAGTTAATAATGATAAATTTTCAAACGCTTTTAGGCCTCAGTAGCTTCGACTTCTCCTAGCACCTCTACTGAAAATAGTTTTGATATTGTACGGTACGTCTATGTTTCTTTAGACTTTTTATTATGCTTAGGTAATTTTATTTCTGATACAATAATGAATTCTTGTCAGAAATTATTTTTTCATTGGTTTAAATATGGTATTATTTTGTAGTTCTTCAGTTACCTTTGTATGAAAATAATTTTTTTCATAACTCACATCGTGTAAAATTTACACCCTGGAGTATTTTTTTCAAGGGTCCATTTTAATGCATAAAATAAATTTACATATATCTGACTCCTGTGTATTTCTTTTTAGCTTTGTAACAACTCTCAACACATTTTGTAACAGTCATTGAATTACTATCAAAACTTTTTTGCATATCAGGAAAAAAAAAGTCGTCACCATAACATCCCAAATACTTTAGATTGAATTGAGAATCGACAAATGGGTAAATAAGAAGAGAAGCCAAAATAAAAATTAAATTTTCAAAAATTGATAGCATATTTTTTTATTGTTAAAATTCTATTTTAATTTTAAAAAGAAGCATCAAAAACCAATTTGAGACTTTCGATATTTAATTATTAAATAGTCAACTGTGAAAAAATCCAAAATGTGTCAACAATTTTTGTTTGTTGCTTTAAATTATTTAGTATTTTTAAAATGTAATAATTTACGAAAAAATCAATTTATTTTGACATCATTAAAAAATTTTAGCTGAATGGAAAAATTCTTAAATTTAAACTTTGTATAATCAAACGACACTTAATGTTTCTTTAAAACAAATTTTTAATTATTTATAAAAATTATAATCAAATAAAGCTTTCATTAATTATTGAATCTATGTACAATGGCAAATTGAAGTTTATTTTGTTCGCTCAATTGGCTCAGTTGCAAGAATCTTGAAATACTACTTTCCGATTTGGCCGGATTAGAGAGGTTCAACTTTATACAAAAATGAAAAATTAAATATAAAAACGAATTCCTGAGATTTGTAGAGAATCGCTTCTTGTATAAGCAGATACAATAAAAAATTTGGATATTGTCGCTACCCTAGGATGATATGAGGTTTGACCGAAAAATTTCCTTACTTTTACCGTTTTCCATAGTGAAAAAAAAACTGCGTTTTTTTTTTAAATTTTATAAAATATTTTTATTGGTAAAAAAAATAATGCAATATTTTTAAAAAAGAATAAATTAAAATTTTATAAACAGTAAAAAAGAAACAACGAAAAAAATCGAAACAGAGTTCAACGATTAATCAACGAAATAAACTTCAACATCGGCAAGCTTTTGAAAGTTCATAGAAAGAGTTCCGCGAAGAGAAATTTCAAAATTACAGTCAATCCCAAATTAATGGCTTATCTTGTAAAGTTATTAAAATTTCAAAAAAGAGGCAAAAAGCTTTTTTTCACTATTATCAATCTCCTCCTCCACACAATCTTTAGCGTATCTTTTATGATTTTAGGTGTTAACTAATTACAAATTCAATGTTAAAAAAATGAATCTTAATACTAATTAGTTGCTTTTTTACACTATTGCACGAATTGCAACATTAAAACTCTAATTTAAAAAAATAAAGATCATCATTCCGTAATTAAGCGTATCCTCTTAATGCTCATTGAGATTGAAATCTAATTGAATAAACTCATGATGACATATATTATATTTACTCGGCATAAATACATTGAAAGTACTTGAAACATCTACAGGTTTAAACTATTTTCAGCGTGAAAGTGGTTGTTTAACCCAATTTTCCCGATGACCCAGAGATATCCAACGCGATGTTATGCTTAATTATCTTAAGGACAAATTGGAGAGAGGCGATTTAAGCGTTTTAAATTTTATGAACCGAATGGGTAATTTATTACGTTATGATAAATCAAACAAAAAAGTACGTATTACTTTACCAGATAATATTAATAGAAGTGTTCCATATTCTGTTAAGCCGACTGTTTCAATTTTTAAGATCAGCAACCAATCGTTTACTTTTATCAAGAACTATTTAGCCAATAATCGTGACTATCTTATTTCAATCGTCAAAAACTTTCGTTCGAATCATGGTTTATGTTGTTATAAATCTAATAGTTATGATGTCAATCTTTATTCGATATTTAAAAAAATGGGAATGCTATTATGGAACCTGTTTAATTTCAACTGGTGATGGTAACTGTCTTTACAATGCTATATCTTTGGCACTTTATGGTGATGAATCTAACTCTAAAAACATCAAGCTTTGTATGTTATTTATGATGTTAGGATACGAAGATTACTTTCATAAGTTAGTTAGTAGCTTTCAATATTAAGAAAATTATGAAAAGATAATCGTAGAATCTTCAACTTTGGGCGTTTTTGGTACCGAGTATAGTATGATAGCTTTGAGTCTTTTGTTTATTAGATCAATTAAATGCTACTAGATGCATAACATGGCTTTTAATGTTAACACAACTGGAACACCAAATATGCCAATTTATTTATCTCAAAAAGACGTTCACTTAACGCCGATAGTTCCCATTAATGATTATTTTAATATATCACCTAGTACAGGTGACCATTTAAATTTTATTAAATATGGTTTTGGTGGTTTGAAACTATATTAAGCCTCAAAACTCTAGAGTAAACTCTACTTGCAATTTTGGCAATATTTTCTTAATAATGTATTGATTTATTTTTTATTGGGTATTTTTTAGACGAATAAAATTTTTTCATAAATTATAATATTTAACTAGAGAACCCAGATTACGGTAAACAGCTTGAACAAAAAAAAACATCAAAAGCTTTGAAAAATCATCACTATTTTAATTTTGATATGGAAAATTAGAAACGAATGGTAGTGAAGAACTCTCCTCAAAAGTATCAATTTTTTCTCAAAAAACATAAAAGTATTCAGATAAATCTAAAATTACTGTGACCGTTTTTGATTAACTTCACTACAGTGACACTTCTGGGCCGTGTCATTTAGAACATTTATTTTCGTCTAATATGAAAATTTAACCCAGAGGCCCACGGAGTTATACATCTTTTTGAATGAGATATTTTTTTTTGAGTGATGAAAATCTTTTAAATAATCAGGTAAATTGATATGTTGGACCAATATCCCGTCAAAAATTTAGAGTTTTTATGTTAACACTCAACTGACCCCGATCGTCACAGTGACACTTTTTTGCAAAATTTCATTAATTTTTATGAAACAGTGGTTATGGGTTAATTTTTTTTTAATTTTTGAAATTTAAAGTCCGATGGTTAAATGGATAATGAATTCAAAAGAAGATGCCTTTTTTTCTCGAGAAACAAAATATTTAGTAAAAAGTATTATCAATTTAGAACTTATCTCCCTTCTTTCTAGCACTATCCAGAATTTAGATGTGTGTGCATTATTTTTAAATTAAAGCAACTCGAGTCAATTTCGTTATAAGTATACGGAAGAGGTTGTTATACCGTATTCCCTCGTTCGATATTGCTGCACCACAAGTTAAGACATGCCTTTGGACCATGCACCAAAGTACATCTCACCCATGCTATAACATTGTTAACTTGGAGCTCATGCTCTAATAGCATAATCACGCGTTTAGGTCCGCATCAAACACTGAAAGTCTTAGTTTAATGCGTCATCAAGACTCGATTTTAAAGAAAAAAATCGAGAATATAAAAAATGAATTTTTTAATATTTTTATTTCTTAATCTTTGGCGCTGCACCAAATGCATAATTCAAAATAATTATTTTCGATTTTTTTCTTTAAAATCGAGTCTTGATGACGCATTAAACTAAGACTTTCAGTGTTTGATGCGGACCTAAACGCGTGATTATGCTATTAGAGCATGAGCTCCAAGTTAACAATGTTATAGCATGGGTGAGATGTACTTTGGTGCATGGTCCAAAGGCATGTCTTAACTTGTGGTGCAGCAATATCGAACGAGGGAATACGGTATGATTTAATGGTTAAATCTATTTTCTCTTTTGTTAGTGATCTGAAGGGAATTGAGTATCTAGACTCGCCATCCAACATTCTAATCACTAACTCTTAGTAAGTATAGAAATACGCGAGATCGAATGATCTATCAACTTCCCCACGACACGATTCTTTTATTACTATTAACGTTTTTTCATTTTAGAACTTCTAATATAATAAAAAGATAAAAAGACCGGAAATTATTTAAAAAACGTAAAGTGTACATAAAAAAAGAATACGCATATATTTTATTTAGGTAAACTGTGATTTTATTTTTTGAAAAAAATGACACTTACAATAATCGTTAATTAAGACATTATAGCTAATTTTATAGCTATTTTAATTGAGCGTGGGAATTTTTTTTTATTCATGTATAGAATTTTTCTTGGTTTTACTTCCTATCTTTTTAACACAATGTTAAAGGATTATGATATATTAGGAGAGTTTTTTAGAGAATCGCTGATATTTTAAATAATAAGATGTATATCCTGTGTTAAATTTTTCTTAACACATTTTACTTGATTATTGCCGAGCGGTTTGTTCAAATAAAAACTGTAGAACCCTAACCGACTAATTAAAGAAAGGTTTGTTATCAATAATGATTTTTTTGAGATTGAAAAAAATTCATTTCAAATAAAAATAAAAAAACCGAAAGCTTTTAAAAAATCTTAAACGGAGATTTACAAGAACAACGGTAGCTTTTGTTAAATGAAGTTATTTTTCGGTTCTTTGTCAAAAAGAGTAAAATAAATTAAGTAAATTGTTATTGAATAAATTATTTTTTTGCATAATTAACTTTTTCCAAAAATGATTCTTTTTTTTTAACCAATAAAAATTAAAGTTTAAAAAAAAATATTGCATTTTTTTAATGGGTTTCATTCAGGATAATACGGATTATATTTCCTCACATGCAATGGTATCTTTTTAGCTTTCAGAACATATCTTTACATTAATTATAGCTTTTTCCAATAATTATTCCTAAAAGCACATTGACTGTAAAAAGGGTGATTTGAAATTGCGAATCAATTTAGAAAACTCAAAACTCAATTCAAATCGTAAAATTTTTAATAAAACGTAGAGAATAACTTTTTCTTTTGCAGAGGTATTTCTTCAATGTAAACATTAAATGACAAACTTAGATAATGTTAAACGATTTAATTTAAATGCGCAATAAATTTGCAGAAGTTTGCAGCTCCTTATGTTTTACATTGAATGTTTACCTTGAAGAAATACCTCTGCAAAAGAAAAAGTTATTCTCTAAAGTTTTATTAAAAATTTTACGATTTGAATTGATTTTTGAGTTTTCTTAATTGATTGGCAACTTCAAATCGCCGCAAAAAGCTTAGGGTCAGAGGTACAGTACATTTCTGAAATAAGTTGACACTCTGCCTTAGCAATGCGCAGCATGCTACGAAGCTTTGCCTAAGACGCGCTAGAGAAATAATATCCCGCCTGCGCGCTTCGAAACACAATATTTCTTATGAGTAAATGCGCAAGAAAAATTTTAATTAAAATAAATTATGCGAATGGGGTATTTGACGAAGAAAAATTGAAATCAACAATTTTTTTCTTTGAAATTTAGGTCCACCCCCATTACCGAGCATGCTCTTGCGCCTTAAAAATATTTTTTTGCGTGATTAAGCAATTTGCCGGAGCTTCCTAGGCAGCTCAGAACTCAACTTTGCTTAAGCAATGCTCCGAAACATGTCAACTTATTTCAGAAATATACTGTATATTTTTGATTTTTTACCCCATCAAAAAATTGATTTTCTGATATTTTCGAGGTCGTAGAACACGATTACAATATCAGAAATTTAGATAGTGCGGAAATTTTGAATTTAAAGAACCTTATTTACAATCACTGACAACAAAAAATTCTTGTATAAGCAGATACAATAAAAAATTTGGATATTGTCGCTACCCTAGGATGATATGAGGTTTGACCGAAAAATTTCCTTACTTTTACCGTTTTCACTCGTGTATTGCTTTCAGAAAATATCTTTACATCAATTATAGCTTTTTCCAATAATGTCTACTAAAATGTTTAAACAAAAAAATTAATTTTTTGGGGTTTTCGGAATCGTAGATTAACGTCGTAAAGTCAAAAATGACTAAGATAGTGTCGACGTTTTGTTCCGACATAACCTTAATTCTTAATTTTGAAAATCTAATTAATAAAATTTATTCAAGAGTTTACTGAACTGGATATCGCACTGGATATTTTTTTTCTCATGATTCATAATTCTTGAGAAGAATACACATAACGGAAAAGCTCTAATTATAGGACATGTCGCAAATAAGGGATATTCTTTATCAACGACTTGGTTTTTCAAATTCTTAAATAAAGATTAGGGCTTCGTAGATAGATAAAGTATATCCCTTATTTGCCACATGTCCTATAACTCGAGCTCTTCCGTTATGAAAATAATTGTAACTATCTTTTTTTTATTTCTTCTCTTTGTTGACACTTCTCTACTTCTGGATCAAAGAAAGGGGTGCTTCGAGTAAAAAGTTACATCTTTTTTGAATGAGACTTTTTATACAAATTTTATAAAAAATACTGGACTTATTTTATCTTATTCTATTATATCTCTTTACTTTTTTTATCAGCCTATTCCTTTTTTGTCTATTGGTCATTGGTCTCTAAATGAAATTCTCGGGTAGAGATGCTTTTGTTGTGGGACATGTTGGTGATTTAGCATACACATTATCTGAATTTCTGGATGATAATTCATACAGAGGACGATATATGATAGAAGTGTTCAGACGAAACTAATTTTTTTGTGTCAGTAAAAATTGTAAAAAGTAAAACATTTTCGTCATCATTAACTTTCTTTTTTATTCTTTTAACTCAACAATATTGTAAAATTGATTTTCAGAAAGCGATAGAAAATTAATTTATGTTATTTTTTTTACTTTAATTCCACCACCAACCTTCTCGCTTTTCTGTTTTTTTAATAATCTATCGACCAGAAAACTCGATTGACTTTCGATCAACCGACGATACCAACTGAGCCACCATTCCCATCAAACACCGTAAAACAGAAACAGTTAGAAAATTTTCTCTCCTTGTGGGGATTGAACTTCTGACCCTCTGCTGGCAAGACCAATCGGCCATAAGTTTCAAAGTTGGGTCTAGTCGGTTATGTGAACACATGTTCACCTATTACGTGAACAATCAGTGTTCATGGTTTAGGTGAACATTGTGTTCACCTAATATTTTGTATCTTTTTAAGTGAACATAAATTATAAAAAATATTCACCAAAAGACAAGAATGTTCACTTAAAAATGAAATGTTCACCTAATCCTCGAAGTGTTCACTTAAAACTTGGAATGTTTACTTAATTTGATCATTGATATTCTAGTCTAGTATCAAGTACAAAAAAAAGCAACATTAAATTAAAAGCTAATTTTTTTGAAGAGGAAGCGAAGAGTAAACGAGTCAATACCGAATCAAAAGAAATAATAAGCAAAGTTTTGGGCGGATAAAGAAATCTAGTGGAATGTCAAATTTGTCATCGTTTTTTTGAGGGTGAAAGAGTTTTAAAGAGTCATATTATCATTTTAGTTAATTAATTAACTACAATCATCATGACTCATATGGCTATTTAAATTAATAACCTTTTTCTAATACACTTATTAAACCATTTATGTTCACCAAATCCCCCAAGTGTTCACCTATTTTTAAAAATGTTCACCTAATCTTTGAATGTTCACCTAAATTAAGTGTTCGATAAAGACAATTTTTTTATGTTCACTTAAAAGTCTCCAAAATATTAGGTGAACACAATGTTCACTTAAACCGTGAACACTGATTGTTCACGTATTAGGTGAACATGTGTTCACATAACCGACTAGATCATCAAAGTTTAAACATTAGCGAATCATGATTCGAAAATATTGTGAAAGTCTGAAAGCTAAAAGGCTCTTTTTGACGTGAGAACTTCCTCTCAATCAAACTTTTAGTTTAGGTCATTAAGACCCTACTCTTTAAAATTATAGCCTGAACTGGCCCTGGATATAAAAGTCAACTGATGGTTGATTTATGCGCTAATAATACATGTTCTAAAAAAGGATATCGCGAGTGTAATAAAACAATAAACGTTATTCAGTCTTTATGTTTACAGCATTTTAGTCGAATTGATTTATAAAAGCTTTGGTTTGTGCATTATTTAAAATGTGAGAATAACTTGGTATTCAGATAATGGGAATCAGTTCTAAGAAAAATAATTAACATAGAACCGATGTAAGCTTATTGATGCTTTATTATAGCGCGAGATCACTTAATTACAAGTATTATTTTTTAAATCAATTATAAATGTTTAAAATAAATATTTAGTTTCAAAAAAGATTTATTCGAAAAAATTGGATACTAGAAGAAAAAAGCTTAGGAATACAGATTTTTTGTAAAAATAAAATTCCTATTAACAATTAAATTTAATTTGAATTTTTGTTATTGTTCTTTAATATAGGTTAGCTTTGTTTTTTTGTATTCTTTGCAAGAAAAATAGCTTCATTTCCAAAATCTTGAGACCACTTGACAGGAGTTTTACTAACAGAGTTTTCCGTCGACAATTTTTTTTTATCCATGGCTTTTTTTCTATTTTTGAAAACATAAATACTACTTAATTGAATTAGGTCTAAATTTGACTGTTTTTGACTTGAATTAAAGCGATTATTTGATTCCAATTCTACATTTAGATCTATTCCATTGTTATTTTCAGATGATGCACTTTTAAAAAAATTTACCAAACCTGTTCTTTGAGTTTTATCTTTATTTAAACTCTTTATATCATTATTAAAATCTGTAACTATTGAATCCCGTTCTTTACTAGGATTAGTTGTATCTCTTACCAACATGAGATTTTCTTCGGCTTCTAACTTTTTTTTTAGTTTTCTGATGTAGAAATAAATACAACTAATTAAAATTATAAGAAGAATCAAAAAAAAGATCATTATTCCAATTATAATCAACGAATATTTAAACCAATCATCAAAACTTATTTTGCATGTAAGTTCACTTGAAAGATTTAGTTCTTGTTGTTGTGTATAAATAGTTTTTGTTGAAGAATATAATGTAAAAGATGTTGTGGTCGTTTGGGTAGTAGAACTTGTTACTATTGAAAAATTAGCATTCATTGCTGTTGTTGTAAAGAGGTTGCTTGTTGGAGTTGTTAAAGTGACTTTTGTTGTTGTTGACGTGGTCGGTGTAGTGGTTGATGTTGCTAGTTTATCGATAATTGTAAATTTCCAAAAGTTCAAATCAGTTATTGCTTGAGATTTTAGACCACAATTACTAGGCGCTTTAGCAACACCAGTATCAAACAAAACTGAGTATGTCTCACCTTCAGTAAAATAAGTGTAAGGGACACTAAATGTAAGATTAGTCAATCCTGTTATTTGTATAGCTGATGTAGTTGCATCAATTGAAATTAATTCATTGTTAAATGAATCGTATATTTTTATGAATGCGACATCGATTGCATTCACAATTGTTTCAGATGCTTGTACAGTAAATAATAATGATTGATTATTTAAATTAATATAACCTGTTGGTGATGGACTACTAAAAGACGGTTGGGTTGCTCCAACAATCAAATTAATGCATCTTAATTCCGTTGAATCCCCATCAGTATTTGTTCCTTGAAAACAAAATAAATTTGCCCCAACTTGTGATGAAGTAGGCGTCCATGTAACATTTACGTAATACAAACTTGAATTGCTAGGGACTGAAGCTATTGCTGATTTTCTGAGTCCACTTGGTGAAAGAGTGATCAATTCGTTCAAAGGGTTTTCACTATAAATAGTTATAGTTCCGTCCCAATATTCATTTACTTGTAAATCAATACACAAATTATCTTTGAATGTTTCTTGATGAAAATAAATAATGCTCGTTACACAAAGCTTATTTTGGACGTAAAATAAAAATTGAGATGGAATGCTACTGAGGGGTGTTGTCGACGAGATTGAATCGGCATAATCTTCGATTTGAATAGCAGCTGCATAATAACCACTGAAAGTAGGCGTAAATGTCAGCGTGCACGTATCTTCGTTGAGAAAAGCTCCTGGTACTGCATTACAAATTCCGCCGCATTCACTACCAACTGACCATCTACATTTAACTCTATCACCATCAGTGTCAATTGTAGGTATTCTAAACGCTGCTTGACAATTAAGTCTTATCCTGGCGATGGGGGAAATTAAAACATTTGGCGGTGTATTTATTTTGTTTATGTCTGACCTTCTTGTTAAATTGACTTTTACTCTAACCGCCCATGAACCACCTCCTGATAGTAAAGTTAACCAAGCATTACCAGCAAAACTTGCTTCTGTATAAGATTGCGTGACTGGTAAATAAACAATCGCTGTTTGAGAGCCACCTGACCAATTATTAGTTAAGCTGTAATCTGAACAAACGACTTTTGCACTGAATGAGTATGAATTAGGGATACAACCAATATTACAATTTATTGAACTTTCACCGATTAGAAATCCACTTGAAATTTTAGCATCATCACATGCATAGTTGACACCGTAAGATGATCTCCAATAAAATCGATACTCAAATTGAACACTAATTGTGCCGGTAGCATAAGGATCAATGGCTCTCCAACTTATTGTACCCCCATAAAAATGGCTGCCTAAAATTACTTTAAAAACACCAACAAAAGTAAATAAAAAAATATATAAACTTGCAATCATTTTTATCGAAATGAAAATATTTTAAAAAAAATTTATAAAAAGATACTTTGTGTTTAATTGCTAAAATAAATACTTCATAAGCTGTTTATTTTTGTAAACCTCCCAAAAAAATTAATGTTTATTGCTAAGTTTGTTTTTTTAGTAAATTTTTTAATAAAACTAGTGGAATTTTTTATTAAGCTGCGCTATATATTCTAAAATAGAAAAAAATATTTTTTTTCCGAAAAATGTAACATTATGGAATATAAGTTAAGACGCATCTGTGTTAATTTTTGGGAAAAAATAAAATTGCAGAAAAGCAATACACTTTTGAATTTTATTGTAGCAGTAAATGCAGATTAACCCAGTTTAGACAGTTTTGATGCGGCATCAATGTAAGTGACGTAAAAAACGTTGGTCGCAAAAATCTCTGATCAAAAAGGGTCGCAAAAATTTGGAGTGTATAAAATTGATTTTTTTCATTCTCAAAGCTTTGGTACACTCATTCTAAAATAGCTTGAGTGTTAAGTAATTAACGCTTCTTAAATCCGTAATAACGGTATCTCAGTGATCTATTTTATGCGTTCTAAGGCTCTAAGTCAGTTTTTTAGAGGATTAAAGAGGTTATGTGACTAAAAAGGACTAAAGAGGTCAAACTTTGACTTTCATGTTGCAGAAGCCCATAAGGAATCGTGTTTGTAAGCGATTATTAACCAAAATTGTCATTTTCTGAAATAAAAATGATCGCGAAGTCCCTCTAACTTTTAAAATAGGGGGGCGCAGTCCCGCGCAAGCCCGCAACGATGCGAATTTTTTTTGAAGATCACCAGAGATAATATGCTTTAGAAATAGGGATTAGGTCGCTAAAAACTTTACATTTGACTTTCCCACCGTAATTGTTTACATAATGTCTAAGTACTTACCAATTTTTCAAAACACAATCTATTAACATTTGTATAATTTTGGAGAAACGTCAAAATCTAATAGAATCGTTTTTAAGCAGTTTAATTTTCATCAACTTTTTTAACATTAAAGAGCAAGCAGCTTTTACCTGATATATCCATTAAGTATCCAGTCAATATTAAACAAAATTGTCCATTCAATTCAACTTTATCATCATAATCACCAGACCAGTGAATCTCGTCATCAACAGCGGTTAAATTTAGTATTTTACCTTCAAATTGTGCTTCATGCATCGATTCGAAGCTGACACTTGAAAATAATTTGGTATTAAAGAAAATTTATCGATGCTGGCTATAATAAGAACGCACCATTAGTTGTCTTAATAAACGACTTAAGTGTATCTAAAACAGATTCATCCGAGAAATTCTCAAAATTCTCATGATTTAGATGGCTTACTTCGGAAGAAACTCTAACTCTCAATAATCTATCAGTCGATATCCTCGTTTAACAATATAAGTTTGAATTGACAGCATTGGCTTTATGGATTTTTGCGCCGTCGATTTCAACATAAGGTGAGTGCTCAACTGGACGATCGGTTTCTAAAGAATCTTGATAGTATTCAGATGTTTCTGATTATCTTCTTCATTTGACCAGATAATTTACCAAAAGAGTTCATCATTTAAGTATTGGATTCATTCGGTATAAGTAAATCTTTAAGAAGATAACCATGTATGGCTTTTTCATAGCCATAGTTCCATAGTTTTGATTGAAATTTTTTAAACATCCAGATTTTTGTTTGAAATTTTGCTGTTGACACGAATTAGACTTGGATCGTTGACTGAATATCAAATCATTAGTATAAAGCAATTTTAGATTTCTTAAAACTTTTAATGACACATATGGTTTTCTTAACATTTATGGCAATATTTACAATACAAGCTTCAGGGTTCATACTTATAAACTGTTCGGTTACATTTTTCAACGTATCCTCAATAATAGCTGAGTTAGTGTGTAAACATATAAGTATGACCAAGACTGAAAGAGTTTAACATCTCTAGAAACTCGAGGCAGAAACAAATTGATGAGAGACAAGTAGAAAAGGAGCGAGAAACAACAAGTATCAACAGAGACGAAAGGTTATTAAAAGGAAATTTGCATCACAAGTCAAACAAACTACACTTTCAGCGCTCTCAAAGCCGTTTATACCTCAAATAACGGATAGACTACCCTCAATTATCACCAAAAACGTCAGATCAATAGGAAAAAAAATCGAATTTGTAAATCAACTGTTAGAAGACACAAAAGCAGATATTGTCTGTATTACAGAGACTTGGATTCTACCAGCAAAATCAACAATGGATGCCATTATAAAATTAATCGACGACTGGAGTATGGCTATCGACCAAAAGAAATCTTTTCTAACTATTTTCTTCGATTTTGCCAAAGCATTTGACCTTATTGACCATGAGAAACTGCTTTACAAATTCATTCGATACAGCATGGCTAGTGAAAAAAAGGCTTACCATCCAGCGTACCGTACCGTACCCTGCATCCTAGCGTACGGTACCACCGTACCGTCCCCTCTTAACGTATCGTAACGTACCCTCCTAGCGTTTCGTAATGTAACTAAAAACGGTATCGTAACGTATATTCTAAAATTTATTTTGGGTTTAAGTAAAATTAAGTTTAGGTAAAATTTTTTCTCATAAAAATTTAAATCCTAAAAATGTTTCAAAAATTCGAGAATGTACGTTACGATTCGCTTTGAGGGGACGGTACGGTGGTACAGTTCTCTAGGAAAGTAGGGTACGGTAAAGTACGCTTGAATGGCATCTTTCGAAAAATAGCAAATTAACGTGAACACATAATCAAAATAGGGTAAAATAAAGGTTTTGAAAAATTGAATTTTTAAAGAAGTACATAGATAGAAAAGTCTCTTTATCGAAAAGAGCTTTCGATTTCCAGCTAGACATGTTTCTGAAACTAGCTTCATTAAATTTAATTTTGAATCTAAAGTAAAACCTAATAATTTAAATTTTTTAACAACACTAATTTTTAAACCTCTCATTATAAAAAAATCCGAAATTTCAATCTTTTTTTTGATAAAAAACATGAAAAAAGTCTTACCCAGTCAACTTTTTTTTAGAGATTTTTTAGAGAATCTTTAAAGAATTTATTAGAGATTTTTTAGAGAAAGTTGGACTAATTTTCTTTAAAGAAT
This sequence comes from Brachionus rubens, assembly GCA_022207745.1. Lineage (NCBI taxonomy): Eukaryota > Metazoa > Rotifera > Eurotatoria > Ploima > Brachionidae > Brachionus > Brachionus rubens. The sequence goes on along the minus strand of JAJVHD010000041.1, from coordinate 787,192 downwards.
CTGTAAAGAATCTTTAAAGGTTCTCTAAAAAATCTCTAAATTGAATTTTGACTTTTCAGTAATGACTAAATTTATTAAAAATATTAGATGTACGATTTATAGGGTGAAAAAAAGATTCAAATTTTATTATAATATTTTTTATTCATTAAAAAGATAATTTAAATTTTATTTTTTTCAAATTTTAATCACAATCATAGTGTCATAAATGTATGTAAAAAAGCGAAAAAAAAATTCAACTACAAAAAATAAAAACTAATTTTCATCTTCTATTTCATTGGTATTAATTTCGTTGGAATTTGATGTTAAAGTTGTCGAGTTTTGAGTCAATTTTTCGTTTTGTTTTAGTTTTTGTGTTGGAGTTTTTTTTGAATCCTGCACCATTGTGTTTAAAACACCATTCATTATTTTGGTAGAAAATGACGAATCTCGCTCTTTTATTAACTCTAAGAATAAAGCTTTAATTAATTTTACCCATATAAAAAAGAATCTAAAAACTTACGATAAACCGCGTTTACATGATTTGTATGTAATTCTTTAATTTGTTTGGCTGTATTATTTTGAAAAATTGCAGAGTCTTTTATTAAAATGTTTAAAACTTTACGAAAGTAACACGGACCTTGGCCCTCTTTACATTGTTCTAACTCATCAAAAATTTCTGTTTTTGTTTGTTCATCGACCAAAATGTTTATAAATTTATCAGACAAAGATACAAGAACCATGCCATTTGATTTTCCCAAATAAATATTTTGGAAGATTTGGCACATTTTTAAGAGCCTCTCTACCTCTTCTTTATCTAAAAGAAAAATAAATAAAAACAAGAGCAATCAAAATTACGATAAAACAATATAAACTAAAACAAGGTTTAACCATGTTTTTAAAGTCTAAGCAGATTAATTTTAAGTTATTTTATTCAATACCGTAAAACCCCGACAACTACTGCCTCCCCAAGAGACCCCAATATAAATTAAACAGGAATATCTAACCCAACTAACCCATAGAAAAACGTATCGTAAATTTACATCCTAAGAGTTTTAAATTTTTTTGCCTCATGGGATAGTGTGCGGGGATTTACGGTATTATATTCTAGTAAACCTTTTAAGCCTTCGTATAACCCTGGATTAATAACATAAAGTCTTAAGATTTGATTTAAAATTTAGCTTACTAAATGTATCTTTGTGCTGCTGAATGATTTCATTCAAACTTTTTACCTCTTCATGCAGCTCGATGTTTTCAGTCTTGATTTGATTACATGCCTCAGTTAGGTCGACTAGTTTTTGTTTTAATCGAATGTTTTCATTTTCTAACTCTGAATTTTTTTTTCTTGCGTCATCGCTTGAACCCTTCTTCCCGTCACATGTTGATGAAATTTTCTTGGCATTTTCTTTCAATGGTGATGCTTTTTTTTGAGACTTGAAATTTGGACTTTGGGTAATGTCTTTTAAAATGTCATGACAAAAATCTTTATGGCCTATTAAATATTAAATATTAAATTTAGTAAGTTGAATGAAAACCACGATATAGAACATACCTAAGCACCTTACTAAACCTTTATACGATTTGTTACCAAAAAAAATGTCATACTCCTCATTAACTTTCACTTTTTCTGTTGGTTTTGTAATGATAGCATATCGAGAAACTACTGAATACGAACCTTCGTTAGGCCAATAAACCAAAGCATGGCTAAGATCAGGCAACTTTTCAATAGTAATTGATGAATGACCAGCAAACAAGTTAGAAGATGAACAATGACCGCTTACAAAAAACAACATTAGATTTTTTTTAATTGAATAATTCGTTTACAACTATTTCCCAGCTGTAAGTGAACTATATCAGAACTTAGAAAAATTAACCTATTTTTTGGAGTTATATCGCTCAGTCTATTAGGAGTCTTTTCGACTGATGCGCTCGCTTTAGGCGACTGATAAGTTTGATCATTTGAGAATTCGTTATTAAATTTGTCACTTGTCGAAGGTGACGGACTTAATGCCAAACGATCACTTTTTTTTGATTTACTGGTAATGAATTGAACATTCGAATCACAAGAAATGTGATCATCGGATTCTACTACCTTTGAAGAATTTTTCGAAACAGTATTTTTATTTATTGAATTAGAATCATCATAAGTCAGATCGATACATACTTTGACGACTGGTTTATTTATTCGTTTTGGTGTCTTAGTTTTCGCTGGTGTTAGCTTTTTTGTTTTGTTCACAGTCACATTTTCTGGTGACAAAATTATAGGGGTATCTGATTTATCAATTTTTTTTGTTGAATTAGTTTCAAACAACTGCTTTCTCCGAGACATATTAATCAATATCTAAATGATTAAGATTTTCGTTTATTAAATAAAAAGTAAAAAAAATAATAAATTTTTAGAATTTTACTTGAAAAAAAAATTTTGAAAAAAAAAATTTTTTTAAGTAAAAATGTGCTTAGTTGAAAGACTGTTCATTAAATAGATATTTTCACTTTTTTTAAATGAAAAAATTACATCTACGTGATTGAAGTCTTTTACCAAGAAAAATTCATTTGAAATAGCCGCTAAAAAAAAATTTGATTTGATTTTATCATTTATTGTCGAGTAAAATGGATTATGAAGATTTACAAATTTTTGACAAACTAAATACACGTGGTTCTCTGATAAAAGTATGAACTTAATGCAACCAAATTCGTCTTTATGCTTTACAAAACTATTGCAAAATTTAGTTTTTATAAAATCGATTTGAAAAAGTTTCGAATTTATATAAACTTTGTCTGAAAAGTAAATTGAATTTAATTTTTCTCTGAACTCAAATTCTAAAATTTTTTTTGCATTTTCGTTCATATTTGTAAAATCAACATTGATCTCTTGACCGATTCGAAAAGTTGTATCATTATCTTTATTTTTTTTTAAATTTGACGATTTGAGTGCGAAATTTTCGTTCAAAAAATTCAAATATTTGTTTGATCTACTTTTCTCGTTAACGTAAATGCTAAAACATTGAGATACTGTCCACAGTTTGATAAACTCGTCACCAATCAAGTCTTTTCCCTTTATCATTCTAGTTAATTTCCGATTAAGCTCTTCGAATTGGTAGCATGATGTATTATTGATCGGTCCAGATTCAATAGTTGAGTCTACTAAATGAAGTAACTCGTGAATTCCAGACGTTAAAATGTGAATATCATAAATTTCTTCCAGTTCACTCACAAAAGTATCCAAATAATATAGAACTTCTAAAGAGATAATAAAATATAACAAATTTTGAAAATAAACGTTAGGCATTAATTCATAAAAGACAGGTATAGAGTAAAATAGAATAAAATTCATAAATTCATGTGCACGCCATTTGTTGTATGCAAGAATGTCTCGCGGAGCGTAATTCAAAGTATTTTGAGGTCGAATATTTTTTAGTCGATGATTTATCTCATTAATTTGTTTTTTTAACGAATACGGCTGTTTTGAAGATGACTCAAACCAATATCGAAAAAATATTTTCACTACGCCTAAAAAAATAGTATGCATTGAGTCGATTAGCGTACTCTCGATTGGCATAAAAAACTCGAGCTTTGAAATAATGGTCTCACCTCTCACTCCGTTAAAATTTGATCCAGATTTTTTTGATTTGTCAACATCTTCAAGATAAGTAGAATTATTACGGAGTTGTGTACTTATGTCCTCATAAGAAAAGATGTGATGAAAACCGTTTTTATATGGAACTACATCTCCTTCCTGCTTGCACTTTATACATCCATAATATCCGGTAGATGAGATAGTATTTAGTATCAGCGATCGCGCTGGCTTATCGAATACACCGAACAAACAGAAAAATTTGTAAATAGTAGATTCAATAGGTACACCAACCTCTAACATTTTTAGATCGGTAATTATTGGCTTCAAAAAAGTTTCAAGGCTTTCTGGCTTACCATCAGACACCATAATCCATATAAGACCAAAACTTAAAATAAAATTTGACTAATTTTTACTAATATTTTACCTGCTACTAAAATATTATCGATGAAGTATCTTGTTTCAATAGGAATTTCGTTGATTGCTAAATAAACTGGCCAAATTGAAATATTAGATTTTCTTGAAAGCTCAATCCCATCTGTGTTTAATATAAAGCTATAATATGTTTCAAAATCACTCAAAACACTTGGTAAACAATTTTGTCTGAACGATCTATAAAAGCTTCCATCACATATATCCTCAATGAATGATGTTTCTACATTGTTTTTAGTTAAAGTTGGCAACACCTTTTTCTTAAAGAGCCTTTTAATTTGTTCCTCGAGTGGTACGTAATAGAATATGTCCAGCCTTAAAATAAGAATGGAGTATTGAAATGCTATTGATTTTAAAAATATTTATCTAATATTCATAAAAATCAAGTCATTAAAAATTTTTTTAGAAAATTGAAAACTCATTAGTAGCTGCATCAAAACCAGAAATTCAGTGAATTTTGGTGACCGATGAAAAAAAAAATGAAAAAAATTCAGCAAAAATTACCTTTTGGAACAGGTTCGACACGATCTTTCTTTTATTATTTCAACAGTAATAAAAATTTTACAAGTCGAGCAAAACCACTTTTTCGAATAAATCACACTTTCTTCAACATTATTAAGCAATATTTTACTCAGTTGATCGAATGTTGATGGTATTTGAAAACTAGTACAAATCTTGAACAATTTCAAAACTAAACTCAAACAAAACTAAGTCATTTTACCAGCATAAAAAGTTGATAATATGCACATGTTTAGCAGCTCTAACATTTCAGCATCATTTAAGTTGTCTTTGTCCAAATCACCATCTTTTTCATCATGACTTAAATCATTATGATATTGGGACGGTTCCAGTTCTTGTTCATTTCGTTCCGAATAAAAAATTACGTCTTCTTCATCGTCATCGGCTACTTCTTCGCCATCGTATTCGGGTCCTTCGTCATCATCGTCATCATATACATTTTCGTCTTCTTCTAAATATTCAGTTACATGTTTCATCATGTTATAAGCAGTGCGATCGTTTGCTTCATTAAGGTTATCCGACGTCGACTTATTGAAATCAGGAAACAAGTCAGAGAAAGCTTTAAGAATTTTCTCTTTTTCTTTTTTCTTTCGATAATAAAATGTACTTTTTGGCAGTTTTTTTTTTTCCAAATTTTGCATTCTAAAAAAATGATTTAAAATTAAATAAAATAAAATAAATAAATTTGAAAATTGAAATTTGAAAAAATTCAAAACATATGATAAAAAAAATTATGATAATATTCAAATAACACAATTGTTGTATCACTAATGTTGTGCGATAGCTAGAATAATTTATTCATTGTTTCATTTTCTACGCTCGTCAAATAATTTTTGAGAATTAAAAAAAAAAAAATTCTCGAAAAATAAAAGTTACTTCCGCCAGGGGGTTTGAAAAAAATATCTTACTCACAAGGTAGGGGGAAGGAGAGGGAGGTTTTTCTAAGAAAATTGTAAAAATATTACAGGAAAAGGTCAAAAATTGAGGGGGGGCGGTTTATATGACGAGAAAATTTAAATAAAAATTTTTTTTCAACTTTGATAAATCGTAGACCTACCCCTCAAGACCACATGAGAAAATTTTTTTTAAAAAAAAATAAAAGCGATTGTTTAATCGCAGATTTTTTTTTACGAATCGGCAATTCAACTTTTAAATCTTAGAAAACAAAAAAATTATAAGTGACAAAATACGTTAAAATTATAATATTTTGTTGAAAATAGCTTTGGAGGGAGGGGGCAGGGACCAAAATTTCGGCTCCTATGTCATTTTCTTACATGGGGAGGGGGTATAATCATGATTTTAAAATGTACCTGTGTTGAAAATTTTTCTTACTGATACCCCCTGCTTCCGCGATGATAAAATTAATTTACTATTAAAAATTTTTATGTTTATATGCAGGGAGTAACATTTTCATTTTTTTTCTACACGAGACCGGAGCGGGTGTGTGTTAAAAAATAAAGTAAAAATTTAGTTTAAAGTAGCCGACAAAAAAAAAATTTGACTAAAGATAACTTTAATATTTTTTCAATTTTTGTTTGAAATACAAAACAAATTAATTGTTTATAGTACAATCAAAATAACTGTTTCTTTTTTGATTTATTTGTCCGCCTACTCGCCTTTTTTAGATTATTCATTTTTTGAATAGTTGAATCCGTCAATTCGATTATGATAATCCTTTCTCTTATGATTAAAACGGACTAAACAGTAATTTGATTTCAATGAGAAAGAATTGAACGTACAAGATCAAATACAAGCTCGGTAATTTCAAAACTTTTTCCATTAATGATAGCTGTTCCAGACTGGTTCTAATTAATTGCGAGTGGATCCTTGAAAAAGAAAATATTTTCTTTATTCCTTTAATGAGAGAATTTTTATAAATTAGAGACTATAAATTAGAGAATTTTTAGTTTAAAAAAGATTCTTTAAAAAATCTTTAAAAAATAGTTGACTGGGACACTGCTACTTTATTGATTTCGGTGAGCTTAGTAGGACCTAAAATGATTGAGAAATTCATTTTACCTTTATTTTAAAATATTCTTTGAAATTTTTGAAAATAGAGATATATTAAAGAATTTTTAGAGAAAAATAAATTTTTTTAGTTTCAAATTAAAATTAAAAAAATTTCTCTAAATTATCTTTATTTTTTCTTTAAAAATTAAGGAATTATTAGAGAGTCTTTAAAGATTCTCTAAAAAATCTCTAAAAAAAAGTTGACTGGGTACTTCTTCAATAATACACTCAAATTCTTTGAGAAATTCGTCTTACCTTTCTCAATATCTAGTTACTTGTGTCATCAGCAAAAAGCTCAACAAAGGCTTTGAGGATGCAATATAGAAGATCATTGATAAAAATTAAAAATAGGAGTGGGGCAAGAACTGAGCCTTGAGGAACACCCAGCTTTACTTTCGCTAAAATAGAGGAAGAAATTTACATTTTCACCAATTGAGACATGTCATCAAAAATATTTCAAAGCAGAAAAATTTAGAGAGATTATATCAAAGCAAAATCGTTTGATTGAACAAAAATTAAATAAGCTCTAATGAATTAGAATTTTTCAAATAGAGCGAAGAACTTACGGTCGATAATAATTTTAACTTCTTATTCCAAAAATTCAGTAAAGATTGTCGATCCAATTGTCGAACTGTTAGTTAAACCAATTGTCGAACGTTTGTTGACGACTTAATACTAGTTTGTTATGATCAACTTGAATCTAATACCCAAAATTTAAACTTTATACAGCTTAATGATATTTCCGATGATAAGGATAGTATTGCAAGTTCAGATTCAGATGTGGTATGAAACTTTGAAGACTTGGACATTTATATACTAAAGAAAGAACAACAAAGAGTTGTAATTATCATTGGAAATGTGAAAAGACATTAATCTTGTCATTGTCATGGTCGGGCACACTCGAATGATTAAAGTATACCATGAATTATTGCAGTTTGTTTGATCGTGTAAAGCGAGATAAATTTGCTATGCGTGATAAAATTCGTGGAGTAACAAAAGTATACAGAACCGTTTATCCAAAATAACTTGTGCTACGTCACGATCAAATGTTTTTCCACTTTTAATAAGGTTTATGTTTTTCTCTTTGTTCTATTGACTTTTACGCATTCTTTCAACCAGTAGATTAATTGTTAGATGCTTCTTCTCATGTGAACTAAATGCAGTATGCTACGATTCAACAGTATTATTTAATCTTGGGAGTTCGTTCAACACTCTGGTTCTGTATACTTTTGTTACACAACGAATTTTATCACGCGTAAATAATTTATCTTTATAAAAATACCAAATTGTTCCAAAAAACTTTTCGTGATAAAATTATACTTTTATTAAATATTAAATATTACGAAATAAACTCTGTTACAGTAATCTCACACCTTTATCCCTACATATTTTTGTCCCCAATAGACATGTGTCACCAAAATTATTCAGAACCGATGCGATAGTTTTAAACTCATGCAAAATTAAGTTACTTGTGTCACCAAAACATATCCTCAAATTCAGTTATTTCACTACTTGCATAGAGAACAATTATATATTAAGCCATTGAAATAGCAAACGCTTTTATCCTATTTCAATAAAAAAATTAAAAAACATGGTTAGCAAAGAAAAGAAAAAAAGACCGAATATTACAATCGAAACAAAGGTTGAGTTTATAAAAACAACAGATGAAACAAAAAAAAGTCTCTAAATTTTCAAACCATTGTACAACTTCATTTTTTTTTTACTAAATAATCTTTTTCAAAAAGAGACAACAACTTTACCACTTGTATACTTTTAAAAAAAAAGAAAAAAAACGGCGAAAAGAGTTTTATTACTTAAAGCCGTTAAACTACTCAAATGGGGGACGAAGCGTTTGTTACTTTTTAAAGATTTTTAGGTCAATATTGTAGTGTTAATGATAAAGATTTGCGTTATATCAAGAGTGTATATAGTAAAGTTGAAAAAACCAATTAAAAAATTTAAAACAAATCACTTTTCTTGATTTAATTAAACTTAATAATTAACCGTTTTAATTAATTTTGTTAGTGATAATTTGTAAAAAAACAATTTTTGTAAAAACAGTTTTGTCACCTTTTTAATTTAGTCCCCACTTGATGAAGAGACATTTGGGGTGATATAAGTGAGATTCTACTGTAATTTATTTAGATAAATGGAAATTAATTAATTTTAGTCACTATCAATACAATTTCCACTACTTGAACTTGCAAAATCACTAATACTTGAATTAACTAATTTTTTACACTTTTTAGACATCTAAATAAATTTGACCAATGTATCAATTAAAATATCTTTATCTGTGAGCATTTTCTTAAAACTTTGTAACATGGAATATTTGTCAAAGTATAGTTTATTTCTAGGTGGAGCTTTTTGACTTATCAAAGCTCTACGATACTTCAGAACCTAGTCAGTTTCTTCTTCTTTTAATATGTCAATTGCTTTAAATATATTTTATTGTACAATACCAATATATTTTTTTACAATTTGTTGTTGTATCCTTCTAAGTTATTAATAGTTCGTGGAGTGTTGTTGGTTTCAAAATGATTCCACATGACTATCGGGTACGATCCCTAAAAATTAGTATCTACGAAATAGTTTAAGAACTTATCAACTCCATTAACAAAGGTTTTGTTTCAATAATGCTTTCAAAAAATTTTTCAACATCATCTATGGGTACCAATGCCAAACAACAAATACTTCTAAACCAGACTCTAAAGCCAATATTATTTTCATACTCTGATTTTAGTTCACAGTTTCTAATTTTTTTTCATTTATGATTGACAAAGATGAAATAGACATCTCTTACTTTGAATGCCTTCAAAATTAGCTTTGAATAAATTGCACTCTTAAAGCAGCACCATATTATTTCTCTCTTATTCTGTTCATTAGTGCATCACAACATGGTATCATATGATAGTTAATGTATACATGTATTATGTACAACTGGGAATAATATTTCGCTGCGCTCTTGAACGTTGCGTCAGCATACCAGTACGTTGCTTTTGACAATGCTTCAAGATGTGTTGGAGAACAAAACACCAGAATTTAGTTTTTAATCTTATTGAGAATTAAAAACTTTTCGTTTTTAGAGTTATGGGTAAACGCCTAGGTTAATTGTAATCCTCTAAAACCATCTGATAACTTTTGTCGGCCTTTTCTTTTTTCCATAGCTGGTTTAATTGATTGTTAACTTTGTAAAGCTATAGCTAATTCTGAATAAGACGCACTTTTTCGCTACTTTAGCTTGTTCTTCTAAAAGGATCTTCCTGGGACTAAAGTTCAGTTCGGTTTCACAACGAATTTTAAATTTCATCGTAAACGGTTTACTCGTTAAAATTATGTCTGTAATCAGATTAATTATTTTTTTAATTCAAGCTAAAACTCAAGCTAAAATCAAATTGAATCTTATTTATCAAACATCAGTTTACTGCTAAATAAATTAAAACAATTGACACTCAACCTCATTAAGATTAGCTTTATTGTAATTGCGAGGAACGAGGGTGGCTTGTGACGAGATGATTAAGCAGAGGTGAGTGAGCAAAGCGATAAAACCGGACTTTTTTTAGAAAAATTCTTGACGTAAGAAAAGATTTGTATATGTATATAAAAAAACAAACTACATGTATTTTTCTCAAAAATCAATCAATTAAGTCATGCGTGCAGAAATTTCACATCTTACTTAACATTAACTTATTTATTTAATTTACCAATGCAATTATTAAGGAAAAAAGCTAAAATTCAATTAACTCATCTTAATATTTAAAAATACAGCGATTATTTTTTTCAATGGAGCCGATCGTTTAACATGGTGTTAAAAAGTAAGCTTACTACAAAGAAAAAAAAAATTCCCACGGTCACTTAATTGACGGCTAATACTAACTTGAAAAAAAAAATGACACTTATTTTGACACATTAATTAATTAATTAATTGTTTTTGTTTATTTTATTAACTAACAAGACAAAAACAATTAGCTTTTATTATCCGAATATTTTTATTCTAAATTTTATTGAATCATGATTTACTAATATTAAAAAAAGTGCGAGTAAAAAAAATTGCAAAAAAAAACATTTCATTTAATTAATTCTAAATTTAAATTCTTTTTAAATATTTTGAAATTAAAATTGTTAAACTTAAAAAAAACTTATAAAGACTAAAAAAAGATAAATCGATTATCAACCTTTCCAAAATGGTAGCCAAATATATTAAACAACTTCAAGAACTAAATAATGAAAGAATAAAACAAAAAGGAAAAGAAAAAAGCTTGAACCAATTTCTTCGATTTATTCAAGATTATTCTAAAGAAAATCTATGCCTTGAGTTGGACGACGATTTAAACCTTAAACAAAATATATTTATAAGCGTTTCGTCAAATGAATCGGCCGATGAAGACGACTTAGTTAACATTGATTTCTCAGTATTTGAAAAGTCTTCAAAACTTAACTTAACCAACTTGGATACAACTCAACAAAATGAATAATTTTTTTAATTTTTTTCTAACTTTTTTTATTTTATTTTTGTAGAATGTAGATTTTTTGTAATAAATTTTTTTAAATCACTATGTCTTCTCCTGTCATTAAAACAAAAACATTCTCGATTCCAATCGGAAAAAACGACGACTTTCTTACTCCAAAACGTCTAAAAAGAAAAAATGTAAAATTTGAAAATATAAAAAAAAATAATTTAAAAACATTTCCTCTCAATTAGGACCTGGCTTTAGACCAACCTCCATCAAAAAAAACAAGAGCTCAACAACTTGCAACAACTCTTAGTCCATTTGCGAATATATCAACGAATAACTTTCTTTTTAATTTTAATCAACAACCAAATAACTTTGCTTATTTGAACACTCCATGTCAAAAGACTAACGTTCATACGTCATCCATTTAAAATTATTCAACCCCTAAAAGTATTCAATCTTTAAATAATGAAAATATTTACATTGTACCTCGAAAAGAAAAAAGATCCTATGGAACGGTACCCAGCCCAATGTCGTATATTAGCAACACAATAAATTCCCGAATAAATATTTTTAATCAAAATCAAAACCAAAACCCTTCACAGTCTCACTATAATCTCAATTAGATTAAAACACAAAGTAGCTCAATAAATCAATACAACTCTCCTTCTCACAATAATTTTAACATCAACTCAATCAATCATACAGCCAATCAAAATAATAATTTTAACCAATTCAACTCACCGTCTCATACTCATTCAAATATTCGTAGAAATCTAACATCACAACTTGAAAATGTAGACCGTCCTCTTTCACAACCACAAAATGTCCAGTTGATAAATGCTACCGAAAATATACAGAGTAGTGATTCATCAACTCAAATTGAAACATCAATGGGATATTTAAGTTAAAAACTTAATCTAAATTTTTTCTTTTATAAAAAAAAAAAATTATCGACTTATAATTTAAGAACCAAATTACCAAAAAAGAGAACTTATTTGATTGCACGAAAAGAAAACAACCCCTCTAATATTTTTGGAAAGTATGTTGATAAAAACCCTAAATCAAAAGATTACGGATAGATCGTTCTTCCCCAAAGAGACATTGAATGTAAATATTGCTCGGCAAGTGGACTGAAGAGAAATCTGAAGGATCTTTAACAAATCCTCTTTTTGGCATTTGCTGTGCAAAAGGAAACGTTTCTCTACCACCACAAAACCTTATTCAAGATTTTCTTTTTAAACTTTTAACCGAGAAGTCTAACGAAGCGATTGATTTTCGAACCAACATTAGACTTTATAATAAAATTCTGTCGTTTACGTCTGTTGAGTCCAATTATAATCGAGATTTAATGAAGTCGACCAGTGGAGTATATACCTTTAGAATTAACGGTCCTGTTGTCCAACGAATAAGCAACCTCAAACATGACGACTCAAATCATCCAGCTTTCTCTCAAATTTATACTTACGACCCCGAATTTCAATCAAAATATAGAACAAATATAGAACAGCTATATCACACAACATTTCTTTTTCGGACTTTAACATTGTTACCAAAAATAGAAGTTCAAGAGGAGGTGGAGTTGGTATTCTAATAAGAAACGGTTTAGAGTACGAGGTTTTAGATTATATATGTTATCGAATTTCAAAAAAGAGGCTTACCTCATGCCCACATCCTAATCATTCTACGTCCAGAAGATAAAATTACAACCCCAAATAAAGTCGATCTAACCGTAAGCGCAGAGGTTCCATCAAAAGAACAATACCCCATCTTACATGAAATCGTCAAAAAATGTATGATGCATGGTCCATGTGGCTCAAGTAACCCAAATTCTCCGTGTATGGTTGATGGCAAATGTTAGAATACAACATTTGAATAAAAAATTAGAAAAACAATTACCTAATTTTCTTATTTAAGACCAGATGAAACGATTATTGGTCGAATGTACTTTGTTCATCCATCTGACATCGAACGATTTTCTTTACGAATATTATTGATTTACAAAAAAGGCCCAGAGTCCTTTGAAGATTTACGAACTGTAAATGGAGTGTTATGCTCATCTTTTTACGAAGCCGCACAAAAAAATGGTTTTCTTGAATCAAATACTTCTTTTGTATAAGTATCGAACCTTCAAAAATAATCATCAATTAGTTTTTGACGAAAAAGTTTATAATACATGTCTACACTATATCAACCAAATTTTAATCAACAGCCAAAAGAATAATAGTCAATTATTAGATATTTTCAAGTACGATAAAGATCAAGTTGTTTATTTTGAGACCCCAAACGGCCAAAAAAATCGAAACGGTTTAATCAACCAAGAATCTGATTATGACATAAACAATATGAACATTGAATATGAACTTAATTATAACAAATTAAATGTAGACCAATTAAAAGTGTTTATAAGCATCACACAAAGAATTGAATAACAAAAAAGCTATTTTAATCTCAATTTTTCTTTTTAATTATACTCAATCTAAACTTTAATATATTTAGTCGGGAAAAACCTCTTTTTCGTCGATGGACCTGGTGGAACTTGAAAAACATTTTTATACAATACAATTGTTTCATACCTTCGATCAAAGAATAAGATTGTGCTTTCAGTTGCATCTTCCGGAATAGCAGCATTGTTGTTACCAGGTGGAAAAACTGCTCACTCAAGATTTAAAATTCCTTTAAACCTCAACCATACTTCAACTTGCAACATTTCGATTCGATCAGAGTTAGCCGAACTAATTAGAATAGCGGATCTAATCATTTGGGACGAAGCTCCTATGATGCATAAACACGTATTCGAGGCCTTAGATAGAACTCTTCGAGATCTGACGAAGATAAATGACCCAAGATATGAAAATGTTTGCTTTGGAAATAAAATTATGCTCTTTGGAGCAGACTTTCGTCAAATACTTCCGGTTGTTAAGAAGGGCAATAGTGCAAAAATCGTAAACGCTACTCTCAATAAATCACTTTTTTGGAAATTTGTCAATAGTCTAAAGCTTAAACAGAATATGAGAGTATTGACAAAGATTGGAAATGATAGCGAAAGAGCTAAAAAGTTTTCGGAATTCCTCTTGAGGATTGGTGAAGGAAAAGAAAAGACGTTTCAAGATTCAAATGGACACACTGATTTGATTGAATTACCTGAACAATTGGTTAGACATTTTGAAAAAGAAGAATTGATTAAACATATATTTCCTGGGATTGATTCAAAGTATTCAGTTTGATCTTTATCATTCTTTAAAAATACATACCATATAACACTCTTTTTATTTTTTTTAAGTCCGTGTCCAGACAAGTTTATTGACTCTGCTTTCCTTTGTCCAACAAATGACGAAGTAGATTTGATTAATGAAAAAGCTACCAACATGCTCCCAGGTGAAATGGTCGAGTATCTGGCACAAGATTCGGTACTAACAGATTCGGATACAGCAGTATATCCGACAGAATTTTTAAATAGTATAAACCCAGCCGGAATCCCTCCATTCAAATTATGCCTTAAAATTGGACAACCGATCATTCTTCTAAGAAACATTGCATCTGATTTCGGTTTATGTAATGGAACAAGGTTGATCGTCAAATCTTTAAATAAACATATAATTGAAGGGGAAGTAGCAATTGGAAAAATGAAAGGCAAACGTGCATATATTCCAAGAGTACCCTTAATACCCACCGATTCAGGACTTCCATTCGACTTTAAAATAACCCAGTTTCCAATCAGACCAGCATTTGCGATTTCAATAAACAAATCACGAGGTCAAACTCTAAAAAAAGTCGGTATTTACCTTGAACAACCAGTATTTACACACGGTCAACTTTATGTAGCCCTTTCACGTGTTTCGGATTTTGATGATATAATAGTAAATTTACCAAAAGGTACCAGATTTACTCGAAATATTGTGTACCATGAAGTATTTGAACGATAAAATTTTTATTTTCATTTTTTAAAAATTGTAAAATTTTTTTTGTGCATAATTATTAAAATTAGAATAAAAATTAATTTAAAAAAAAATTTTTGTTTTTTTAATATTTAATTCAGAAACATTTTTTTGAAATAATAATGCCCTCAATGAGAAATGAAATGCTTTAAAGAAGTTCAACTGTTCAGTAGAATATTCACGTTAATTTGAAAAAGCCAGGGCCATGCCTTTCCTGAATATTCAAGCTTTGAAAAAGCTTTAGAGTAATACAGAGAGTCATGACTTGGTCGAAAAAGTATTGTAGTCAAATTTTTGGTTTGAATTGCCGAAAAATTAAGCTCAATGTAAAATTTTTATATTAAAGGCGAACGTATCATAAATCTTCACGCCTTTAGGAAGCAAAATTTAGAAAAACAAACTATTCTACGTTGTTTAGCACAAAAAATTACCCTAGCAAAGTGGAAAAATTGAGACCCCATTTCTACATGATACCCCTCCCCTTTAGTTCCAAAAATAGACCCATTTAAAACCGTCTAATAACAGCATTTTAAAAATTCGTAAACAGATCGGGTTTTTTTTGAGATATATGAATTCAGCACCCTAAAATACGTTAGTGACCATATTTTCATATAGATGAATAATTTTTTTGAACTGACCCCAGCAAAAGTATGTTTTTTTGGGGCTGAGTGGGTTTAAGGCCTATGTTAACCCCAAAGACCCTCATTAGGGTATATAATATTGGTACCAAAATGTAGGAAATTAAATTTAGAAAAAAGTTATCGGAGCAAAATTTTGATTTTATATGTTTAATTTTGAATTAGGAGGTGTTTTAGATTTTTGTTTTTTCATGGATTTTAAAGCATAGCTAAAAAGTAACAAAAAAACAAGCTCAAACCAAAAAATTTATTAAAAAATTCAGTTTTTATCAAAAAAAACAGTTTTTAAAAGATTTAGAACCTACAATGAATCTTTCTATGTCTTTTAATGTCTGTTTTAGCTTTGAAATGTTCTGTCATAACTTCTTCGTAAGTATCACCTTTGTCATAACTTTCTAAAACTCTCCAAAATTTACTAAATATCCTTTTATTAGTGTCTTAAGTCTTATAATTATCTCTCGATTTGATAATAAGGTCCATCATTGTTCTTTCCTCCGTTGATTGTTCATTATTTGTCCTAAAAAACCATCTAAATTCGCCCAGTAAATTTCTATTGGGTTTAATTCACAATGGTATTTCGGAACGAAGTGTAATCGAATATTCATACTAAGTTTATTGTTGAATTCATTTACTAGTATTTCTAGTTTAGATTTTTTTTTGAACGCTGGATGATGTTTAGCCTTCGTTCTTAGATTGTCTAAACGAATATCTTTATGTTGAAGATTTGGTCCAATTATTCCTAATTCTTTACACAAGTTAAACAACCCTTTCGATTTTCCGACATTTGTTCCCTCTTTGAAATAACAATCATGAACATGTTCAATCCCGTTTTCGTCAGTCCATGATAAATATTCAACTGGATTTGAATGATTTAGTCCTTTAGCAAAAAGGCTTACATCGATTTCTACTTTCGTATGGGTTGTTGCATTATCAACCAGAATATCGATCTCAAAGTTTGACTCTTTACAAATTTTGCTATACTTAAACATCGTAAATAGTCTTCTAAACTGGTAAAGAATGGTATCGTTGTCAAAATAATGGTCTTTTTTTGGAGTAATCATAGAACCTGCAGATCTTAAATTAAATTTTATAGCTAGAAACTATAGGATAAAAATCTTAAAAAATCTAACCTTTTAAAAAAATAAATTTCGGAATTATCAGACAATAATGGTTCATTTTTAACAGCTTCATTCCATTCCTCTTCATTTAACTCAAATATTGGCATTAAAGGATGGTTTGTGATAAAATCACTCAACATTTTACTTATACCTCTTCCCTAATTAAAAAAAGGACTAAATTCTTAATGGAGCCACCTTTGAGCTTGTACTTCACCAGACCTAAAAGTTGATTCATCATGTACAACTAAAATCCTTGGATTACCAAGGCTTTTACGCCATGAATAATTTTGTTCCTTTCCTTGTTCTTTTTCATTTTTTATCAAAATAGAAAATCTATCTTTAAGGTCAATAAAGTACTTAACAAATTTCGATCTAGCTTCTTTATTATCATCACGCTCATGGCCGTCGATAAATGGTCTTAATTTATTCTTTCCCCAAAAGAAACCCCAAGAATAAAGAAGATTATTTAAGCTCCTAAAGTTTATAACTTTTTTATAATCTTCTATTTTTCCTTGATCCACATGATGCTCGATTTTTTTAAGCGCAAAGTTTATTAAAGTCTGAACATTAAAGAGAGAATTTTTTTTTGAAATTTGTTCTATGGTGAAAGAATGTAAATCATCTAAAAAAGACGGATTCATATCGAAGATGGTTTCCCTATGATATTTACCACGAATTTCATCAAATAAGCACTCTTCGTTTCCATTAATTATTTTATTAGTATAATTATGTGCTGTATGAGAGCATAAAGTTCTTACTAATTTCATCATTTCGTCTATCTTTTTTCTAGAAATACCTGACAATTTAAGCATCATATAAATACCAACAGCAAAAAAACGTTCTTCTATGTAAGTCCAACTTTTAAGGGATCTCATCTTAGACATTAGAATATCAAGATGAACTTGACAGAGGCTTTCGATGGGTAAAATTGGTAGAACATCAATTTCTTTACGAATTGATCCATTTCTTCGAAAAACAACGTTTTGAGCAACAGAATATTGAATTAACTTCTGTTTTTTTTGTACCAAATTAGATAAACTGTTTTGTTTTCTTTTCTTGAAATGGGATTTTTTAGAGAACATGTTTTAATTTTAAATTATAAATATAGTGTATGTTGAAATTGAATGATTTTTAAACTAAGATAAGTAAAAGAAGCTAAATTTGAGGTACAAAGTCCAAAAAAATCGATTAAAGAGTATTTATACTTTGATGTAAAAGATTGAAGCTAAAACATTTTCAAATCTAACAAAAGAATTATAAACTGAAGCAAATATAAAGAAAAATAAGACCGTGATTATTTTAAACTGATTTTTTTGATAAAAACTGAATTTCTTAATAAATTTTTTGGTTTGAGCTTGTTTTTTTGTTACTTTTTAGCTATGCATAGCTAAAAAGTAAGTGATTCAGCCCAGCAAAAGTTTTTGCCAAAATTCATGGACGACAAATCTTAACTTAAATATTCTATTTATGTAGTATTTTGTCTGCTCTTTCAGAAAATATGATGGTTTTTTATTTTTTCCTTGAAAATACCTATAATATACTCTGTGAAAGATGACCCAAAATTAAAGACAAATTTTATGTAATATTTAAAATGTAAATATCTGAAAAACGAAATTATGAAAATGCAAAATTTTTTTTTTAAAATTTAAAAAATAAGTTCTTATTTATTATAGAATCATTAAAATTGTAAAAAAAAAAATTTGAATATCTTAAATTTTGATCGAAAATCATTCGTTTTTTTGAAACTTTGACTTTAAAAAAAAAAAAATTTCAACGAGTTTCAACGGTGGCACTAATTTTTTTTAGTAGTGCCTATATTGGTTTTTCATATAAAAAAAAAATTGGCTGCGCATACTTGCGCAAACAGAAAAAAAATCGTTTTGAAAATGCACTTTTTTAATTAAAAAAAAAACAATTTTTTTCATTTAAAAAGTAATTTTGATCTTTTAACAATTAAAAAGTTCAATTCCTAGATACCTTTAGATAATTTAGGATAAATTTAACGTAGAAATGGATATTCAACTTACCCGTCTCGACCTATACAACGAAACCAAAGAGTTTCTAAAATCTCAACCCGTCGTTTTTATAGAAAAATCGATCGAATTTATCAAGAAAACTTATCCAAACAACTTAACGATTGAAGCAAATATTGAAATCATACACCAAAGATTACGAAACTTTCAATTAAGAATCGTTGAAAAATTAAATAAGCATTTTAGGCATACTGAACGCTTTTTAAAAAACGAGAGTATTTGGTTAAATTCGCAAGTTTTCGAACAACTGTCGACACCATATTCAGAAGAACTTTTTCAACCCAAATCATCGTCAACTATTAAACGACCTACAGCAGGTATTTAAACTTAAAATTAATGTTGATTAAAAAACAATTAAATATTAAAATATAAAGGCCGACCAGAATTACCTTATGAATTTAAGTCAAATAGATCAAAAGACAGAGCAGCAGAAATTTTAGCAAAAGAAAATTCAAATCAAAAGTTATTAAGAAGCTTAATAAAATCATCGAAAAGGTATCGGAAAAGTTTAATTCCACTTTTAACACAAGTAACCGAACCCGGAAGCGCTTCAAAAATAACTCGACAATTTTTGAAAGCTAAATCACCAACTCCAAAAATGCTTTCATCTGAAACCGAAACCGATGATGAAAAAGAGGATGAAAATGAAGAGGAAACCGAAGAAAATATTGATAATAATAACAATCAAATGGAAATTGACGATGACGTGGCGGAAATTAATTGCGTTTTTGATATTTTATTAAATAATGAATCAAATATTTTAGAAGATATTGAAACATCTGATTTTTATATTGATAATTAGGAAAAAATACTTTTTGAAAGTTTTTTAATAAAATTTTTCTTCATATTTTGATTTTTTTATGAAAAATAATTTCTAACTCTCGTACAAGACAAAGGGTTCTTCCAAACCAAAAAATTTTATAAAATTTGAATTCTACTACTCGAATTTACCCTAGAAACAATTTTTTAATGAAAAATTTAATTTATAAATAATTATGGCAAAAATCGGACTTTTTTGAATCACTGTGCTATGCTTTAAAATCCATGAAAAAACAAAAATCTAAAACACCTCCTAATTCAAAATTAAACATATAAAATCAAAATTTTGCTCCGATAACTTTTTTCTAAATTTAATTTCCTACATTTTGGTACCAATATTATATACCCTAATGAGGGTCTTTGGGGTTAACATAGGCCTTAAACCCACTCAGCCCCAAAAAAACATACTTTTGCTGGGGTCAGTTCAAAAAAATTATTCATCTATATGAAAATATGGTCACTAACGTATTTTAGGGTGCTGAATTCATATATCTCAAAAAAAACCCGATCTGTTTACGAATTTTTAAAATGCTGTTATTAGACGGTTTTAAATGGGTCTATTTTTGGAACTAAAGGGGAGGGGTATCATGTAGAAATGGGGTCTCGATTTTTCCACTTTGCTAGGGTAATTTTTTGTGCTTAACAACGTAGAATAGTTTGTTTTTCTAAATTTTGCTTCCTAAAGGCGTGAAGATTTATGATACGTTCGCCTTTAAATCATTCTAAAAAAATTTTTCGACATTTGTGAATCAAAACCGGCGAAGCCCAAAAAAGAAAAGTTAACGTCTCGTTACTCGCATATAAAGCTCTGCTTCGTGTATCTTAAATTTATTATTTCCATTATCTTTAATTTTATTTTTGCTATGAAATGATTATTCTTTGAAACAAACATGCGATAAAACAATTGTGCTATGAATCAATACATGCTATGAAATAATTGTGGCCCTAAGATTTGAATTGCCGCTTCGTTTGAGAAAAATATGGGTTTAAACAAAAACTTTTATTTTTTTTCAAAAAAAAATTTCTCATGGTTGTCTTGAGGGGATAGTCTAAGATTTCATCAAAGTTAAAAAAAAAATTTTTGAATTCAATTTTTTTCTCGTCAAAGAACAATTTATTTACAACATTTTTTGAGTTTATTTTAGAAAATAATTCGCATTTTATCTATCTGAGAGCCAATTCGACTATTAAATATCGGGTTAAGTTCTTAACTGTTTATTTAAGTTACTTCTCGTCTCATTCGCTTAATGAAGTTTCTATTTCTAGTCAGCTCTTTATACTGAATTATATCGTTATTATATTACTAAGATATACTCCGTCAACTGTGGGAAGAACTTCTATGTTGCATATGTTTGTCCTTTTGAGGAATTGGAGTGCCAAATTATCAACTACAGAAAGTAACACAGTTGATCCATATTCTTGGCGATCGTAAATAAAAATTGATCGATTAATATAATAGAGTTGACAAAATCTTTGAACCTTATCGCATACAATTATAGAATCGCTAAACTTACAGAATCTATCAGATACACAGCATTTTCTAAATAATTTTTCTTCCGCTTTTTTTGCATTTATCATTTTAGGTGATACGGAACAAGCAAAAGAAACAGTCGTGATCGTGCTAAACCATTTAAAATTTGGTATTGGGTTGGGTTCGTGATTGCAATATTTGCCATCGCCTTTCATATCAAATTCGCCACACTTTTGAGAGAAAACAATAGCGCCACATTCTTTTTCTGTAAGATTGTAAGTATCTGATGCTAGTTTTTCATATTTTTCTCCAAAAAATGAAACAGATGTTAGTGTAAATTTTTTCTTTTTGCATACATTAGCTTCTCCATAAACCATACTTTTATTGTGTCTTTTACCTAGAATGAAAAATTCAAATTAATTTTCGTTACTTTTTGATTCTGCGACTCTGTCTTTAAAGCCATGGTTTGATAAGCGATGGAAGCTTACATATTGTAGGGTATTTTTGGCTTTCTCGATTAGTGAAGGTTTTATATCACAGTGTGTTGACGTGTCGATCAAGTTATGAGAGCTTCCCACGTCACAATATTTCTAACGCTTAAATTGGGATTCCTAACTTTTCACTCCATTTAAAAATCTAATAGACAAGAAAAAAAAGCCTATGATCAGGATTCCGCAGACGCAATTTTTCTTTTTGAGTGTGAATTTGATAGATCTCTGAAGTACTCACGAAGGAGAAAGCCGTCGACCGAGGTGAATTTGGACGTGAATCATCATGGATATAAAATAAGAGTTTGCTCCGAGATTAGACGAAATAATTATAGAATAATCCCCAGAGTTACTCAATTTGAAACTCACTCAAACTCACTCATAGACAATCAAGATCTAAACAGTATGTTTATTTAGCATGTGATAAGAAAGAGCCAAGTTTTGTAGTATGCTGTCAACGTATGACCACCTTCTTATTATTATAAAATTTTAAACTAACTTATGAGGTTTAGTACGGACATAAGAAGAAATTGCGAAGTATGTTTATCTCTTTTTTTTTATCTCGAAAAGAATAATAAGAATTTTAATGTTCTAATTGTTATAACGAATATAAAAAATTTATCTTATGGGATCATGTCCGGGCCATGCCTTCCATGACTCTTCAAGCTTCAGTAATACAGAGGATCGTGTCTTCGTCGAAAAAGTAGTGTAGTCAAATTTTTGGTTTGAATGGCCGAAAATCTAAATGTAAAATTTTTACATTAAATCATTCCTAAAAGAATTTGTCGACAATTGTCAATCAAAACCGGCAAAGCCCAAAAAAAACAATAGTTAACGCCTCGTTACTCGCTTATATAAAGCTCTGCTTGCAGTATCTTACAATAGTGAAGTGCATAGATAAGGGTAAGATATTTGTTCAAAAGTTCAACTTTAAAATTTTTTTGGACCAAAAAGAATTTTAATATCACTGACTCGCTGGCTTTTTAAAAGATTTAAAAATTGTAAGAGTATTCAGATAACTTAAAATGTTATTAAGACATTAATCTCAAAAACTGAGTGCTCATAATGGGAAATGGATCCAAAGTTAAAAATATCAGCTTATTTTTTTATTCTTAATTTATAAAAAAAATTATCAGATATGTAAACAAAACAAAATAGGAATTGAATTTGTATAAATTCTATTTATGTTTTAATTTTTCGTAATTATCCACTCGTCTTTGCTTTTCAATAAAAACTTCCAAAATATCCAATAGAATAAACGATAAAAAGGTTAAAACCATAAATATATAAGCAACTATTGTGGTTGTTATAATCGCTTTTTTGATTAATTTAATTTCGTCTGACTCAATTTCACAATCATTACCACTATAAGATTGAAAACAATCACATTTAGCATTTTCTGACGACTGATTATAAAAACACATACCATGACCTGAACATGTTTTATTCCAACAAAAGTCTATTTTGTTCTCACATTTAAGGCCATAATAACTTTTAGTACAGTTACATTCAAAATCGTATGTACTGTTAACACTGAGTTCAATACATTTACCTCCATTCATGCATTGACTATTTGAGCATGGTCTAACACTCGATTGGCAAGATGGACCTACAAAATCATCAAAGCATTTGCATTTGGGAATATTATCTGATCCAGATACACACGACCCACTGTTCGAACAGTTTGTTAAACATGGTGAAATGTCTATATTACGCTTCATAAAATCAATCATTAGCTCTACATTATTAATGTCAATTTTTGTTTCAGGTAAATTATACGAAGGCAAAATATCATCCAAATTTGAATTATTATACATTTCTACAAGATTACTAGCTGAATCAATCACGATCACAGGGCAAAGAACTTGATTTAAAAACGACGAGTCATATGCACTCACTAGATAACTGCCAACTGCTGTTATCACACCAGTTATGTTAATCGGACTTTCTTCCATTATTGTTTGTAAAGAACTTGTTGGTATGTCAATATAAATTGGTGGGATTATATTCAAATAGTCCAATTGTAAAGAAAATGGTTTGTTAACATATGCTTTTTTTGGACACTCACTTAATTCAACTTTTTTTTGTTTAAATTTTAAAGAGACAAAAAAAATAAACTTAAATTAGTTTTACTTTTTTGCAGTCCTATTGTTGTTGTTGTTGATGATATTTCCTCTCTAGTCGTCTTCGATTCATCATCGACGACAACATTTTCATTTTCCTGATAAGCTTCAGTTTGATTGTTTTGATTGACTTCAATAGTCCCGTTTATGCTTGATGTCTTTGTTGTAGTTGTTCTTGTTGTTGTTAATCTAGTAGTGGTTGTTGTTGTTCGTGTTGTTGTATATCCTTTATATAATAATCTCAAGTCATTCAAAAGTTAAAAAAGATTAAATTTACTTATTATCTCGTAAACACTAAGTCTTAAAACTGCTCCACATATTTGAGTAATATTTCCAGGGCATTGTAAATTGCAATCAGACTCGACTGCCTTACCATAAGAACCATATGTGTAATCACAAAAACATCTCCATACCTTTGCAATTTCCCTAGTAGTAACATGATTAGAATAAGATGCGTTATACATTTTTTTTAAATGATGAGTTACATGTATCTCAATGCAGCGTATTTTCTTGAAGTGTCATAACACCTTTGAACACATATTTCAATGTGTAATGCTTTATCATCAAAACTAGTTGACATGTCTGGAGCAAAAAAATTATCCAAATAGCATCCTAAATATGTGACCCAGTCAAGACCATTTCGATGCAGCATCGCTGAAAATGTGATGAAAAAAACGATGATTCAACGATGCGATCGGGCCGATTTCCTCGGATTTCGACGTCGATAATTCGATGAAAAGTACCGAATTTCTCAAATTTTATTCTTTTTCAATTAAAAATATTACTGAGATAAAGCTATAGAAATAGCTGTTATTTGGGGTTCAGGTTGAGAAGTACCATACCTCTAAGATCTTTTGAGTTAACTTAACATGGTTCAGATTCCGTAAGCTTTTTAAGAAAACCTATGAGGATGGTCAGCCTACTAGGTCAACGCTCCTCAGCAGTATAGCAACATATAAAAAATCTATAAATATTTTAAATTCTGGTGAATATCTTTGCCTTTATCATTTTCAGACTAACCCTGTATAACTATCCAATTTTTAAAAAAATGCGAAAAATACGGTTGATTAGAGATCCGATTGTGTAATTCGGAATGTAATTGAGTAAAATACTTTATCTTTGAATGAATTTTAAAACTAATTTAGGAATAATATTTTTTTTTTTGAAATTAAAAGTTATACAGTTGTGGTCATTCACGTGTTTCTCTTGTGAACTTTCATGAGCTAATGATTTAGAAAAGCCACCATTGATTTAGAGGTATTAAATAATAGCTAAAAGGCTCCGATTAAAGCTTGTAAAACTAGCTTATATTTGTTATTCATAAATCAATGAAGGCTTTTCAAAATCATTAGTTTATGAAAGTTCACAAGAGGAACACGTGAATGACCACAACTGTATTTATTTATTAGTTTAAAAAAGTTTAAAGTCTTGAATTAAATTTTTTATTATTCAGAAATAGTGAAAAAAAAAGGAAAAGTAAACATGACTGGGAACTTTACTTTAATTTGCAGTAAAAAGTGAGATTGATTGTAAAAGTAAATTATACACAATACTACATCCATCACAGTCTTGGGGGGATTTCCTTAACTCAGAATCTTGACATGAAAATACAGTCCCGGAAATTAACTTGTCACATGATATCATTTGATACCAGCTGACCTCATCTGATGTCACCTGGTATCATCTGATATCAGCTTCCAGCAGTATAAGTTGGCAATTCATAATGTTTGTAATTCTCTTAATGATATCATCTGATATCATATGATTTAAACTGATCGGAGCTGACATCATATGATATCATTATGGTCATAAATTCTGATACGAACTGATATCAGCTGATATCATATGATATCATGTGACAAGTTAATTTCCGGGACTGTATTTAGAAGATAGAAATCGTTAGATTTTTATTATTATATTCAACAATAATATAGCCTCAGTAATCAATTATCGAGTCCAGGACGGGATGGGTGGTCCTGCACTCACCCCAGCATCATTTCGAAATAATTTTTTTCCAACCTCATTGAGAAAGTAACAAACATCTGTGAATGAGGAAGGAAAGCTTAGTGGTTGAAGGATTCATAATACTCACCTTTACCAACTTAGAAGGGTACAGACTTATTGCCTTTCTTATGGTAAAGAAGACAAAATCAGTAGATTAATCGGTTCAAATAACTTAAGTTAAGTCAAGTTCCCAGTCTTGTGTACAGGGCCATGATAAAGTGAAGAATTTTGAGCAGACTCTTTTGCTTGATTCTGTTTTTTGAAAGAGATCTAGAATAAAAAGAAAATAAATAAAATTGAACTCGAATAATAAATTTTTTTACAAGGGTTTTTACAAAATTTCACGATCAACTCAATAGCAACTGTTAAAAGTTTGATAGCTCAAGATTTTAGAAAAATTTTAAAATACAATAAAAAATTATGAAAAATTTTTAACTTAAAAAAATGTCGATTGAAACTTGTTATATATGTATTACATGTAACGCATGTAATTTGAATGACCTTTTCACCGTTAATATATTATAATTAATTTATGGGAGGAGTCAAAAACGTAGAGAAAAATCTTACTGGCGATTGCGTTGAAATTTAGACGGAAATCAACAAAATTTTGTTGAAAGTTTAAATTTAAAAAAGTTCATCGTAAAATTTTCTGTTTTTTCAAAAATTCGACGATGAGCATCGTTGTTTCAGCAACAACGTCTTGACTGGGGATTCTGAATTGTGAATCAATTTCACGGCAAAATAAAAACAATAAAATTGTTATAAAAAATTTTAACATTTTTAACTGTAGATTGTTTACCGTTTAAAATTGCAGATTAAATACGTTAACAAAATTTTTTTTTTCAAAATAAAAGACGTTAATTTTAATGCTCAGCGCAATATTTTTTAAATTTTTTGTTAAAATTTTTAAATTGATTTGCCTCGTTCTTAGCTTTCAGATTTTTTTTCAATTAATCAAAGAAATTATTTTAAGTTTTTAACAAAAAATTTATTATTGACAGTAATTTATATCGGCGATACTTAATTTCACAATATAAGGTTTAGTGTTGAGACTTAATAGATGATGTTTTTTAAATTATTAAATAACGCTATTTCTTTAAATACGCCATTCAATTATTTCTTTAATTTTAATTTTTAATATGCCTTAGAAGACTCGAAGCTTTTGGGTTTTTACTAAATTTAATTTTTTTATGTTAAATTAACTTAAAGGGGGCAAGCTGTATTAAGCTTAGAAAAAAAGCCAACTTTAAACAGAAATTGTAGGCTAGTTAAATCCGGTTAAATGGTCTAGAAAAATTTATGACTATGTCTAAGGGACTCATTTGCAATCATATAACCAATTTTCCGCAAACTGCTATCTATGCACCCAAGAATAAATATATGTTCCAAAAAAACGCCAGATGTAATTTTTGATTCTTTTTTTAAAATAACATACAATTTTTTTTATTCTATTCCCTAAAGTTTCTTCGATACTCAAACTGAATTTCAAATTCCATTTTTTTTTCACAAAAGCTTACAGTACTGCAACGATTTTATGTTTTTAGTAATTTTTACGTGAATTTACGTGATTTTACCAAAAAAACAGGTTATTTTACGTAAAATTACGTTTTTAAAAAACGGTAAATTTACCTTTATTTACCGGATTTTACGCAAATTTACCTGAAATCACGTAAATTCTCGTAAAAAGTAAAAATTCCATTTCTATTTTTGATGCTTTGAACAAAAATGATCTGAATAATCCTAAATTTTATTTTTTTTGTTATACCAAAACTATTGGAGAATACTTCGTAATCTTATTGACATACTTAGGATGGGTTACAGTTTTTTGAATTTTTTTTGATGAGTTATTCGATGTCGAAGGATAACAATCAAGAAAACAAGTGGAATTTTTACTTTTTACGAGAATTTACGTGATTTCAGGTAAATTTTCGTAAAATCCGGTAAATAAAGGTAAATTTACCGTTTTTAACAAACGTAATTTTACGTAAAATTACCTGTTTTTACGTGAATTTTGGTAAAATCACGTAAATTCACGTAAAAATTAATAAAAACACAAAATCGTAGCAGTACTGTATAGTAAGATTCGAATCAAAAAAAAATTGTATAAGATTGATCAAAATTTAAAATCATTATTCAGGAGTGAACAAATTGAAAAAAAACTTTGCTGAGATATTAACCAGTGATAAGCATCAAAAAAGTCACTCTTAGAACGAGCTTTGCAGAACTGCAGAACACTGCACAGCTCATTCAAAGAGGGGGCGCAGTGAAGTTCATAGCAATAAAGCAAAAGCAATTTTGCGGAAGCCTTATAAAAAAACTGTTCTAGAGGTGCTATATCCTAAATATAACTATGAACTTGCTATGAACTTCACAGCGCCTAAAGATAGGCCTTTTTAATACTTATCAATGTTTAATGCATCTTACTTCAGAGAGAATCGAAAAGTTTGGTCAAAAAATCAAGTTTCTTTATAAAAAGAAATTACGTTTTTGAGAATGATATCAAGATACTAAAATTTTATTGGTTATCCCTAAAACCCGGAACCGGAACAGATTAAAAGCGAATCGTCATTCGTATGATAATGATATTTTTCAATCATATTTGAATTAAAATTTGTCTTATGCTTTTATTAAAGAAATAAAAAAAATTTGAAAATTTTTTAAATTGGTTTATTGAGAATAAATATCTTTAATTTAGGCTAAATATTAATCGTGTTCAAAATAGTAAGAATGTTTGGTATTTTTTAGTTTGGTAGTACAAAAATATAGTTTTTATTTTCAATACAAATACATTTATATTTGATAGATGAGCATTCAATTGTTTTTGTAATGATTTTGGTTCGATGATACAATAAAAATTTGAAATATTTTTTTTAAAAATTCATAAAATAGACCAGTAAAGTCTGGAAGAACATTTACAATGGGAATAAAGTTAAAGAATTTTTCTTTAAAACAGTATATTTATCCATTGAATTCGAAAAAATACTTTATTATCATCGATGAAATTAACAGTAAAGCTATTTGTCTCACGTTTACGAATGTAATTTTTTGAATGATTAACTATTCGATTAAACAAAACACGGTTTGATTTTACAATATTCTCTTCTATAACCTGATTGAATTTTTATAAAATATTTTCGAAAAATGTCCATCAATTTTTTCATTTTCAAACGGTGGCAAGAGTTGATTTTTGTCGCATTCAATATGCTTATAATTGAAAAAATTTGAATGGGACAGTTTGAAAAACTCAATGCTTTTGAAATTTGTGCTATTTAGTTTTTCACATAAAATCTTATTTGTAACTTGCCCGAGATAACCTCTGGTTCCGTGCATTAGTTTTTTAAGATTGTAAAGAGCTCCCTTAAAAAACAGATAAATTTCTATTTCTTCGTTTTTCAAAAATACTGCGAAAGCAAACTGTGAATGGCATTGTAGTGGACCGTGATGCTTGGTCAGTCAAATGTAACGTGGACTGAATAGTCATAGGCATAAGCATACTTCCCGAAATTATCATCCAATTGAAAAACATACTCAGTAAGAATTTTTTCAACCTCCTCGATTATTGGATAATCTTCAATAGGCTCGTAAATAATTCTTACCGATAAAATATAAGCTGAAAGCATATAAAAAATAATTTGGGAAGTAAATTTTGTAAGATAGGAATCATTTGATAAAAAAGGAAAATTTTCAATTCACTTGATTTAATTTGGGGTTTAGCATCTATGTGCTTTAAATGTCGATTGGCATTGTGTGGAACTTTTTGAGCTTTTAGTAGATTGTTTACATGGTCAATATTCTTTTCTAGTTAAAAATTAAAAAATTATTAATTAAAAACCCGGGAAAAAAAACGGATAATTTTTTGTGTTAAAACGCGTTTTTTGAAAAAACGGTAAAAAACATATCGTTTTAAGGCGTTTTGAAAATTCTTTGTTAAGTTGAAATTATGAATTCAAAAACGCAAAAAAACGCTTGAATTTTTTCCCGTTTAAACGCCTTTCTTATTCAGCGTGTAAAAAACGTTAAAAGACAAACATTTTCAGGCGTTTTAAGAATTCTTTCTAAAAGCGAATATTTTATTTTAAAAACTCTAAAAAATGTCTGGTACTTAAGTTGAATTCAATAATTCAGGAAAATAAGTATAAAAATTCTTTCAAATGATAAATAAAGAAAGTAGTGATTTTCGTTACTTGACAATGAAGGGTGAGGTAGATAAAATTCATTAGTAAATCTAGCTTCAATAATTCATTAATATATCTGTTGAGTGATTCGGTTCCTTTTATTAATCGTATTAAACAAAAATTGTGTTTAAATAAACAAAAAAATAAAAAAGGATGGTTTCAAACACTTTAAAGTAGTATGTGTTTGCCGCTTTTTTTTCTCATCCTTTTTTCTCATCAATTTAATTCAAATTTTTATTTCAACAGAAGAAACAAGTTAAAAAATGAATTCATTTTTTAAGATATGCAAACTCCTCCCACTATTTTTTTCGATAAATTGGTTGAAAATTATTGAAAATAAATTTTATTTTAAAACTTCAAAATATTTTACAAACGGACATAAAAATTAACGTCAGAATATTTTTTCAAAATTGTCTTTAATAATTTTTAACTAATTTATTATAACTTTTTATTTAGAGTTCATCAGTTATTCAATTCAAGACTTTACAAAAAGATCTAATTTAGAAAAATTGAAACATAATATAAGTACTTAAATCTCAGTATTTTTCACGACATTAATTCATCAAAAAAAAATTAAATATGATCTGTCTGCTCCTCAACTTTTGCTTAATTACTCTGTTTATCAAGTTATCCTAATTATTGTACATTTACCCTGAATCTAAAAAAACTTTTTGCTGACTTCTTCGTCGATTCTTTTCATTAAGCATCTTAAAATAAATTAAACTTGCCTTGAAATTTCGCTTTAAAAATAAAATTGAAGTTAGCTTCTCCTGAAGAGGCCTCCTATCGTTGAGCCTTTTTCTTCTTACGGTTAAATAGATCTCGCTTATACTAGTTAAATTGATTTTTTACAATCGATTTTTTTTGCGTTTTATTCAGTAAAAACGCATCAATTCTAGCTAAAAAAAAACGCGTTTATAATGCAAAAAAAGTAACGCTATTTATACTATTATAAACGGCCAAAAACGCGATTTTTTTTGCGTTTAAACGCGAAATTTTATCAGTATATACGCGTCAGAAAATGGCGTTTATTTTTTTCCTGGAATTTATTTATTTTTTTATTTAAACATGTAAATTTACATCCTCGGACGTGCTAAAACTAAAGAGACTTGAAGGTAATATTGTTAAAAGGATCTTAGGCATCTCAACAAGATGCAAAACAACATGTCTTATAGTGGCTCTAAGAATTGATCTAACCGTAGACAGACTTGCAACGTCAAAAGTTGACTTTTTCCTAAGACTGACGCAAAACGAGTTCACGAATGAACTTATTGAGTACATGAAAATGAGAATGTACAAAAGTTAAAGAAGGCTTTCAATATTAAAGACGAAACTGACATGGTCTAGATCAATTATAAACATCATAAAATTTGATAGGAACTAGCAAAGTGTAAATAGCCGATAATTAAAAGTTTCTTTTTTGTTTTTTTTTTTTAAATTTTATTTTTCTTTTATTTCTTTTTTACTTTTTTTGTAACTCAATTGTAAATAAACTCGAATTTTTTTTTATTTTGCTTCAACAGTACGTTCTATTTGTAAAAGTGGCCCAAAAAGTAGACTTTACACTAGAATAAATAAATAAAAAATAAAAAATTATAAAACAAGTTTTTATTGGTATTGAAATCATTAGATTTTTCAGAGAAAAATTATTGCCTGATCAACCATTTAGTATGACCTTGGAGAATAAGATGCATGTAATCCAGCGGAGCCTGAACAGGTAGATTGATCACATTTAATAGTGGCGTTTGACCTTTAATCCTTTAATCTTGCATTGGTCTGAATTCATCGTTTGTTCGAACTTTAATCTCAAGAAAAAACGTTGAAAAAAAAATTAAGAAAACGTTATTCCACCTCTCCTTTATACAAGTCTTTTGTGTAAATTTGATGACTATTATCCGTGATGATAACAGTGGATGCAACCAAACTCTCCATTAAACAGTTTGGTCTGAAAGACAGCAGCTTTAGCAGGAAGGTCCAATATTATCGATTGAACACTTAAGAAAAAATTTCTAACTGAATGAAGTGTTCTCTAATCAAAAATTCACCTTTAAATTTCAACATATATCGATTTTTGTTGTAAAGGTTTTCAATCGACTTAGATATAAAGACTTCATATGCTGGTTTATTTCTACTCAACAACAAGTCTAAAGAATTTCTTCCTATTAAATTTCGATGAAAATTTCCTAATTTAAATTTCGAAAATTTGTTACCTAATACAATTATGTTCATAAATTTTTCTCTGGATCGCTGATCATACTCGGCAATAGTTCCTAACAAATGGCAAAATCGAGAAGTTTCTTAAATTAGTGACATGAGCACCGTCTATATTCAAATTTAGAGAAATAAATTTGATAAAAGTCGGTTTTGATTTCAATGCCTCTTGATAAACTTTTCCATCATAGATATCGCGTATTAAATTTAAGTCGTGATGAATATCAAAGTCGTTTCGTTTAATGATTTGATTTAATAAATATGGTCTGTTTAGAAATTGTTTAGAATTTGATGATGAAAATCAAACGTAATAGATGGGTCCATAAAATTAACCTTGCACACTGGACACTTTTTACTTTGTTCAGATAAGGTCAAAATTTCTTGACTTAAATAATTGCATTTTTGACAAACGTAATAAAAATTATTTTCGTCTTTATCCGACGCTTTCAAAATGTTTTCAATAGCTGAAAATTTCTATTTTCTTGGACAGTTGTTGGGTGCTTGTAAAACCATTTTGAATATCATCAACACAATTTGTACCTAAATTGTGCTTCACTTTTATAGAATAAATCGTCATCAAAAAATCGAATATATTAATTGTTGAATCGACAAAAAGTTGGTCGGAATTTTTTGAATTATTAGTTTGGTCATTCGTTGATTCTTCTAAAATTTTTTTCAAAATTTAAATTTGATTTAGAGTTGATTTTTCACCGAGTTGAAATGACATATTTTTAACTGAGCTTGTATCCGAAAGAGTATGTTTTGTTTTGTATGTTTTGAACTCTTTAAAGGCTTTTTTAATAAAAAAATTAAAAATTTGAAATCTATTTTTTATTTCAAATATCCAGGTCTAATACAAATCAAGTAATCTCATGTTCCAATTTCATTTAATCGCATAGCCTCATAACATATAATTCTAATAATTTCTCGTTGAATCACACAACTGCTTTGAGTGAAAACTCTCATGTGATCTCTAAAGATTACAAATGCGAAAAACGTTACAGAGAATCTCAAGGAGTTCTCAGTTTTTTACTCGCGATTTTCTCATTTAATAGAATATCGATTGATCTCAACCAGTGTTTTGAACCCTAAAAAAATGGGTTTTGGGTTTGGGTTGGGTATATACACACAACCCAAACGCATATTAAGAAAAATCTTATTGTAAAAAGTCACTAAATAAACCTTTTGCGCTGAAACTTTGTAGAAATTTTTCATTGCATGAGATCTATCAAAATCGTATATCAAATTCCTCTCACTTGCAGGTTTTTTCGGGAAAACATGAAAGTATACCTAGAAGCACCGGCTTCGTCATTTTGACGCATGATAAAAAACCTAAGAGAACAAGCTATATTGACCACCATTTCTTTTTTAGTTCTAGTAAAATTTGTTCAACTACCATTTTTCGGTTAAAAAAGTATGTGCTCTCTTTGTGGTTTATACAGAAGATTCTGTTCAATTTGAAAAATCAAATGTATCTGAAATTACCTTTTTTTGTTTTCACAGTGTGACGAATCCAGACAATTTAGTTTTGGCATTAGAAAAAGTCCTACTTGACTCATTTAAGTGTGATAAAGAAACCCCACAAAAGACGCTTATGAAGTTTTTTTTTAAAAATTAGTTTAGCCCGTGCAGGAAGTTGTAGCACCCCGAAGCTAACTTAGGGTGCCTATATCTCATCAATGGTAGGATTTATATCAAAACGATTGAATTTATAACCAAAACGTCAACAATTCAAGGAGTTTTGTTTTGAATAAATTTTAGTAAGGTCATTATAATATATTGCGTCATTTTGACGCATTCGATGCTTTTCGATATAAAAAAAAACGGTGCTTCTAGGATATGATATCATGGGACAAATTAATTTCCAGGACTGTAAATAAATAAACCAGAAAGTAGCCTATCTTTACCAAGAGTGAGATAATGTTTTTATTCATAAATATTTTTATCTGAGATTATTTAAAGATATGTGGTAAGCATCATCTTGGTTTCGAGGCAATTGTAATTGGTCGATTTTTTTTGCGTCAAATAAAATTTTAAAAGCATTTATTTTAAACAAATAAACTCTAATAGAAAATAAATTTAACACAAATTTAACTAAAAATAAACATTAAAATATTTTAAAAAAATAAAATTTCAATCTAATTTTCAAGAGTAACTATTTTATTCTCAACATCATGAGATCTTTTTATTTTAATAAAGTTTATAGAGTCTTCGTCCGAATTTTTTTTCTTATTTGTTACTCTTTTCCTAGTTTTAAAAGCATAAATACCAGTTAAATTAATCAGTTCTAGATTTGAGTTTGTTTGACTTGTATTAAACGAATTCTTTGACTCGGATTCTAGGTTTAAGTCGACTCCAGTGTTACTAATAAATGATGCACTATTAAATATGTCATTACTTTGAAATCTAAAATCTGTTACTTCTGAGTGAATATCATGATCTTTACATACATCAGGCTTATTTCTTGCCAATAAAGGTGTCTTTTCAGTTGGTAAAAGTTTTCTTAACTTTCTAATGTAGCAACAGAGACAACTAAGTAAAGACAAAAGAAATATACAAAAAAATGACATCAGACCAATTAAAATCAACGAATATTTGAACCAGTCATCAAAACTAATTTTGCATGTTAATTTAGTTGAAACAGTTGATTCGAACTTTGTGGAGCCAGTTAAGGTTGCTGAAGGAGTTGTCGAAATTTTGGTTGTAGTCGTAGTTTTAGTTGTCGTTGTCGTTAATGGAGACGAAGTTGTTGTGGTCGTTGAAGTAGTGGAAGAACTGATAGTTGTTGAAGAAGTTGTACTTGTTGTTGATGTTGTTGTCGTACTTGTTGTCGTTTTTGTACTTGTTGATGTCACTGGTGTCGTCGTTGTTGTTGTCATAGTCGATGTCGATGTTGTGGATGTTGTAGTGGTTGAAATTTTAGTTGTTGTCGTGGGGGTCACAGTTGTTGTTGTTGTTTTTGTCGTCGTAGTTGTTGTTGATGTTGAGGTTGTTGTTGTTGTTTTTGTCGTGGTAGTAGTTGATGTTGTCGTTTTTTCATTTATTTTAAATTTCCAAAAATTCAAATCAGTTATTGCTTGTGACTTTAGACCACAATAAATAAGCCCTTTGGCTACACCGGTATCAAACAAAACTGAATATGTCTCACCTTCAGTAAAATAAGTGTAAGGGACACTAAATGTAAGAGTTGTCAAACCCGATATTGTTACAGCTGAAGTTGTTGCATCAATTGAAACAATTTCATTATTAAATGAATCGTATATTTTAATGTAAGCTGTTTCTGTTGCTTTTACAATTGTTTCAGATGCTTGTACGGTAAAAACTAATGGTATATTATTTAAATTAATTGAACCAGTTGGTGATGGACTACTGAATGACGGTTTAGTTGATCCGACTATCAAATTAATACATCTTAATTCCGTTGAATCGCCATCAGTATTTGTTCCTTGAAAACAAAATAAATTTGCACCGACATGTGATGAAGTCGGCGTCCATGTAACATTTACGTAGTAAATACTTGAGTTGCTAGGAAGTGAAGCTATTGCTGATTTTCTGAGTCCACTTGGTGAAAGAGTGATCAATTCTTCTAAAGGGAATTGAGTGTAAATAAGTATCAATCCTTCCCAATATTCATTTACTTGTAAATCGATACATAAATTATCTTTAAATGTTACCTGATGGAAATAAATAATGCTCGCTACACAAGGCTTGCTTTGAACATAAAATAAAAATTGAGATGGAACACTACTTAGAGGTGTCGTGGTTGAAATTGAATCAGCATAATCTTCGATTTGAATAGCAGCAGCATAATAACCAGTGAAAGTGGCTGTAAATGTCAGCGTGCACGTATCTTCGTTGAGAACAGCTCCTGGCACTGTATTACAAATTCCGCCACATTCATTACCAACTGACCATCTACATTTTACTCGATCACCATCTGAATCAATTGTAGGTATTCTGAATTTTGCTTGACAATTAAGTCTTATCTTCGCAATCGGCGAAATTAAGACATTTGGTGGTGTATTAATTCTGTTTGTATCCGCTCTTTTAGATAAATCGACTTTAACTCTTATTTCCCAGGAACCCCCTCCTGACTGCAAGGATAACCAAGCATTACCAGCAAAGATTGCTTCTGAATAAGATTGCGTATCTGGTAAATCTACAATCGCTGTTTGAGAACCACCTGACCAGTCATTAGTTAAGCTGTAATCTGAACAAACGACCAGTCCGCTGAATGAGTATGCATTAGGAAAACAACCAATATTGCAGTTAATAGCGCCTTGACCAATAAGAGACCCACTTGAAATTTTAGCATCATCACACATGTAACCGGCACCGGTCGATGATCTCCAATAAAATCGATACTCAAATTGAACTCGAATTGTGCCTGTAGCATAAGGATCGATTGCCTTCCAACTTATCGTACCCCCATAAAAATGGCTTCCTAAATTTACTTTAAAAACACTAACGATAACAACTAAGAAAAGTCTTAAATTGCGTATCATTTCTATATAAAATAAAATTTTTGAATGTTTCAGATTTTGAAGTTTTAGCTTCAAAAGGTGTAAGCTGATGTTGGATAAAATGAAAAGTATTTAATATAAAAGATAATTGGGGATTTTTAACTAAAATAAATATACTTTAAAAGTTTCAAGATACTTTTACTTAGGTAAGCCGCCCAAAATATTTTAATTTTGATTTGTTAAAATTGCTTTGTTTGTTTTTATTATTTTTTTTGAAAATCAATGGGAATGTTTTTTCTGCTTTAAACTAAAAAAAATAAAAATTCAGTAATTTTGAAAAACAAACAACATTTTTGAAAAAATGATATAACATTAAATCGAAATTTTTGAGTTTTAATATCCTCGAGACTTCTTTTTATGCATTTTCTTATCAATAAAATATCACTGTTTCTTAGATGTGGTCTGAGAGCTCAAGTTGGAATTGACATAAATAATACAGGGTTGTCGCTATCATGCACGATTAAAGCACCACCAAAGTTACAGTCAACCCTCGATAATCCGAACACCGATAACTCGAACTTTTCGCTTATCCGAACTGATTTGTTGAAAAAAAACTGTTTTATGTAAAATACATGTAATTTCTCTCCGGTAATTCGAACTTTTGTGATTCGCCTATCCGAACTTTTATTGAAAAAATGTAACAATAATTCTGATGAAAAATTACGTATATACGTTTTCTGATAAACAAAAAATATAAAAGATGGAGTTGACACTGGACCAAAAACGTGAAACATGTATGTACTAAATTGTACTCTTTTGTAGGTGAATAGTTACAAGGAAACCTAAAAAATAAATTCAATAGAGAGTTCAATTTAATCATAACAAAATAAACAATGCATGATTTAATTAAAAATCGAGAAAAATACAAAGACACATAAAACTTCATGGTGCTATTCATCTTAAAGATGCCGAACATCCATTATTAGAAAATGCTCTTTACCCAGTCAGATTTTTTTTAAAGATTTTTTAGAGACCCTTTAAAGAATCTTTATTATTTCTTTATGTTTTTAGAGGAATTTTAAAGATAAAATGAAGATTTAACAAAAATCAAAAAAAAAATATTTTTTTTCTCTATTTTTTCTTTGAAAATCTTTAATTAAATTTTCTTTGATATTCTCTAGAAGAACTTAGAAATTCAAAATTTTTTTAAAGCTCGACACTTAATTGATTTGGTCGATTCCTATTCCTTAATATATTAAAAATGATATTCGAGACTTTATAATGGTCACTGGGACACCTTGGTATATCAAAAAAATCGATAGTCTAGAAAGCCTGAGTATTTTGAATCATAATTTTGATTTTAAATAACCTATTCTAGATTAATTCCTTTACTTAGGAAAAATTATTGGTTTTTTTTTTGCCTGAACTTTTTAGCAGTCGAGAAGATTGAACTAGGGTCCCTAGATTCACCATCCAATGCTCTAACCACTAAGCCAGCAGGGCGAAAAATTGAATTAGAAATGAATTAAAAGCGAAAAATTCTTTGAAGAAAAAATACTTTTAACAAACCCAATCATTTTTATAGAGACATTTTTTAGGATTTCTACCAGATCATTCAAGCCGAGTATGAGAAAAATATCGCATGATAATAAAGTTAAAAATTTGAGGCGGTTGATTAAACAATAAAACGCTTTGCTTAAGTTTTTATGACATCCCAAAAATAAATCTTAGTTTTTTTATGCATGGGAACATTTTCAATCTTTTAGCGTGCGGTGTACAAGGACTCTTTGTCGGAGTGGGCCTATTGTAGCAAAACTTCTTGCGTTAATTTTTCCTTGAAATCTTCCCTGGTTTATAATGCTCGAAATTCAATTTATGAATACTAAATCCCTTACGTAGGTCTCTACAAGTCAGCACACAAATAAAAAGCTCTGTTTTCAACGATGCTCACAAAGTTCATTGCAAAAACTCGGTTGACATGATTTGTATTGATTAAGAATATTAAATAATATACAGTATTGTGAAAAAGTTAGGAAACTCCCTGTAAATTTTTAATCATTTTTTTCTTTTGATAAAATATTTGCCGCAAAAATAATTTTTTTGCTTGGATTTATTTCGGATAAAATAAATTGACTAATCCTCTATTGAATAAAATGAAAAAGAAGACAATTGGTTCGACCATTCACTAGTTATGAAGATTTTTTTTTAACAGCTAAATTTTTTTTTTTAAATTTTTTGTGAAAAAGTTAAGAAACGATATAAAGACAATCCTATTTCTTAATTCACAAACCATCCCACATACTACAATTTTTTGATTCTGATCAGTTTCGAGATAGACTTATATTCAGAAAGCTAATTTTGAAAATCTCATTACATTAAAGCTCTATTTAAGTTAAATATGTCCCCTAAGACTCCTCAACAACGCCCAATCACCAAAGAAGACAGAGTAAAGGCTGTCTTGCTTCATCAACAAGGAAAATCATTGTCTAAGATAGGAGTTGAATTAAAAAGATCAAAAAAATGTATAAAGACCATTATTGACCGATTTATTGAAACAAATTCATACGAAGATCGGCCAAGATCTGGAAGGCCTAAGATTTCAACTCCCAAAGATGACCGTCAATTGGTCCGTTTGGTCAAAAAAAAACGAACAGCACCATCTCACGTCCTTGCACAAGAATGGAAACTATCAAATGGCAAGAGAGCATCATCCTCATTGGTTCGGCGAAGATTACTTTCAAACAAACTTGAATGGAAATTTGCGATTCGAAAGCCACGTTTATCAAAGGCTCACAAAAAAGCTCGTAAATTATTTTGTATAGGTCTAAAATCATGGGGCAAGGCAAATTGGAGACAAGTTATGTTTAGTGATGAGATGAATATAGAGGTAGATAATAGAAAAAACCGTATTAAGATCAGAAGAATGTCATCTGAAAAATACAACCAAGAATGCATTTTAAATCGAACTAAACAAGGAAGTGGTTCAATTGGAATATGGTGCTGTATGAGCTATTATGGGCTTGGGCTCTTTTGTATCTTCGACGGGAGACTAAACTCTCAAAAATTCATTAATATTCTTGATAACAACTTGATCCCTTCAATAGATCTACTTCGACAAGACGAACCGTTTGTTTTCCAGCAAGACAATGCTCCATGCCATCGAGCCGGAATAGTCACTAAATGGTTTGAGGATAATAATATAGACCTTTTATCTTGGCCTGCAAACAGCCCTGATCTAAATTGTATCGAAAACTTATGGAGTTGGTTGGACAAAGAGATCGCCAAACAGGAACCAAGGTCATTGAACCAATTGAAAGAAATTGTACCAAATATCCTCAATAACGTCCCGAAAACAATCTTAGAGAACTTAGTAGACTCAATGCCTAACAGAATAAGTGAGTGCTTGAAAAATAACGGCGGGTGTACGCGATACTAGTGGAAATATCTTCCTTTTAGAGTAGAGTTACCTAATTTTTTCACAATTTTTTTTTGAAAAATTTCAGAGGCGATTTTGTTAGTCGAATTGTGTTTCTTTATACTAAAGTTTTTTTTTTCGAAAATATGCTTTTTTTGTAGCCTAATATTTGTTCTTTTTGTAATATACCACTTTTTTTAATGTTTCCTTTTTGCGTATTCAATGAATCAATTTAAAATAAAACTAATCGAAAAATTTTCAAAAGTTTCCTAACTTTTTCACAATGCTGTAATTGATTTGCTACTGTTGTGGTCATTCACGTGTTCCTCTTGTGAACTTTCTTGAACTAATGATTTGGAAAAGCCGTCATTGGTTTTTGGGTATCAAATGAAATATAATTTTACAAGCTTCAAGCAGAACATTTTAGCTTTCATTTGATACTCAAAAATCAATGAAGGCTTTTCCAAATCATTAGTTCAAGAAAATTCACAAGAGGAACACGTGAAAGACCACAACAGTAGATTGGAAAGTTTAAAGAAAAAAAATGAAATTATAGAGAAAAAGTGAAAATCTTTAAATAATCTCTTATTTTCTTTATAGGAATTACTGGAGTGAAGTTTTGGTATACGATAAAATTTCCCCCTGTAAAATTTTCCCCCTGTAAAATTTTCCCCCGTAAAAATTTCCCTTTCAAAATTTTCCCTAAATTTTTTTTTCCCCCAATAAATTTTTCCCTACGTAAAAATATCCCCCTTTAAATTTTCCCCTAAACAGGCGGAGAGTTATGAATATTTTTTGACCAATAGTAAAATTTATTACATTTTTTCTATCAACGTTCCAAAAATTTAATCTAGAACTTGAAGAAGATGAGAAAGAATAACTGAATTAAGATTTTAAAGACTTTCTACTGACCATTGGTTTTATAATTTATATAAGAACCTCTTTGAAAAGTAATTTAAAACTCGGTTAGATTCATAGGTCATAAATCATTATCTCTTAACATGCTATGCACGATATAATCTATGGCTTCTGACCTAGGAAAGAATAAATAATCTCAAAAAAAAAAAAAATAGGTTTTTCATTTTTGCATGTATTTTCTTAAATACGTGCATTAGCTAACCGAAAGGTCTCCTTTTAATAAGTGGTATCAGACAGTCCTAACCTGAATATCTTTTAACTATCATAAAAACTGAAAGTTCATTTACTGATGGACACTTTAGTTTAAAATGTTTTTTTAGAGTATTTTAGCACGGATTATATATGTCATTTAGAAAATTATCATATGTAATTTTTGATTGGTTAATTTTTAAAATAATTATGAGGGGGAATATTTTTAATAGGGAAAATCTTTAATAGGGAAAAACTTTATAGAGGGATAATTATTAAGGGGGACAAATTATGGACTCTATTGTGTAAGCAACATGTCATTTTTTACTTGTTTTTTTTATTGACTTATTCATTTATTGAATTATTGAATTAACGACTTGAATTTATTTTTTTAAGAGAGCGGCTAGAATTAAACATAAAAGCAAAAATTGCATGAATTGAACGGGAGTTGCTTGAAATCAAGGATTACAATTATCGTGTTTGAGATTTTAATTAACTCGAATTCATTCATTCGAAAAAAATATTAGTTTTACCTTTTCAAACTTTGGTTCATCAAAGGAAAATAATTAATATCTGTGACCTGATTCATCAATTGTCATTTTTACTTTACTCATATTTCTTACAAAGTATCCAGCGTAAAATTTTGAGAGTATATACAAGTGCCAAATCCTTGTTCAAAATTATTTCCTTACTTTTAGACACCAGAATAAGTTTTCTTAAAACTTGTTCACATTCTTTCTGTAAGAATAGTTTTTGTAAAAATAATTTTATCAAAGGCATTAGCTTATAAATACATTAGTATTGGTATATACTTCCGAAATCGTCTACTGTAAACTTGATAAGAAATATGAGTAAAGTAAAAATGACAATTGATGAAACAGCTCCTTCCTCAGTGCTCATTCAGCAGTTTTACATTTGAAATTGATTGGCTGGGAACGTAGTTGTCCGTAATAGCTGGCAATATTTTTTGACAAATCTTAACCTTTATTTCTGAGCTACTTAAGTTGAATTAATTACTTAACAAGGAATATAGCGCGACGCTAACACAAAAGAAAAAAAATTAAAGCGACAGCTGTACAAACGAACATTATTTTCTATACCTGTATGTCTTTTTTTTCTAGTTTAAAAAGCGGTACCTTTCCTCACAACTCATATTTCCTTGGATGACAGTTTTAGCTTCATGAGTTGATTACAAAATTAATGAATTTTTAACTACAAAATCCTATTTATTAGTAATATCTGTAACGTCTTCATATCTTCCATTTTTTATGTTTAATTCTAGCCGCTCTCTTAAAAAAATAAATTCAAGTCGTTAATTCAATAATTCAATAAATGAATAAGTCAATAAAAAAAACAAGTAAAAAATGACATGTTGCTTACACAATAGAGTCCATTATATTACTATAATTTTTTATTTTTTTATTTTTTTTTCGACATTGAATTAGTATTGAGTTAATATTGAATACGTGTTGAATTTTTTTTTAGTTAATTCAACTAACTAATTAATTCAAGTCGAAACTTCACTCCAGTAAAGGAATTTTAGAGAAAAGTGTCCAATATTCAACAAAAAATCTCTAAAAAATCTCTTAAAGATTTTTAAAAAAAATCTGACTGGGTATCTTTTGGTATTGAATCATGCCTCGCTTGGTATATCTATAAGTGATGAATTGATGATTCAAAAGGCTAAAGATTAGATGTTTAAGCTTTAAATAAAAAGTTGACTTAGTTGAATTTTTATTAATTGAAAATGTTTTAATTGCTTTTATCTAACACTTATAAATGTATTTTTCTATAATCCGAAATTTTCTATTGATTTTTTTAAAATTATCCGATTATCGATAACTCGAATTTTCGCTTATCCGGATTATCGAGGATTGACTGTATTAAACTTTAGAAATAATTTTTTTTTTGTTTTAATTGTTGAGACCGTAATCCTCCTAAAAAAAACTGACTACCGAAACAAAATCCAGAAATAAATTATTTTACGATAATTCGAAAATAGCAGTAGAAGAAAAAATTTTTGAGCTATCTAATAATGAAATAACTTTGTTTGGGAAATGTTTTCTTTGAATCAAAATTTAAATTTTTTGGTTGTTGAGATATAGAAAAATAGATAAAGAAAAGTTTCTTTTCCTAAGATTGGAAAGCAATAGGGAACATTCCCTTTCACAAAATTGTTAAATTCTCATTAATAGTAGAAGGTCTCATAATTCTGAAAAGATAAAGATGTTTGTTTTGCTGCAGATATGTTCAGAAAAAAAGAATAAGCAAAGTTCAAAGTTCCACTTTTATCCGAATATCTCTTTCGGCCGTATAGAAATCACAGGCTAAATGTAATTCCTTTCAATAGAAAATACCTCTTTAAATCGTATATTTTAATCCGTATGACGATTTTAATGGGGCTATTTTCATACGGATTAACGAGGTTTGACTGTACAAGGTTTTTTTAATCAATCTTTAAAACAATCCAATTTTCTAATGAAATATAAGATAGACTTTTATAATTTAAGTTAATTCTTGAAAAGCTTTTAATGGCTTAAACTCCGGCTTTTGGCCTTTTAGTTTTTTATTATTCCTTAGGAATGATTATTTTCCTTTTAAATTTAAGATATTTGTACTGAATTTCTAGCGAACTTTCTTCATTTGCGTAAACGTACCATACCGTTCCCAAGCCTACCATACTCACCGTACCCAAGAGTTTTTAATAATAATATAAAAAATAAAATTTCAATGTTCTTAATGAAAAATGGACGTGCCTGAGTATGTGTACGTGCATACTACACTAACACTAACACGTTTTAGTATAGATAAATGCTTTCTTTTTAAATATAGTACAATGCAGTCGCGTTAATCCGAACACTTCGGGACTGTATAAATTGAGTTCGGATTAAATTGTTCGGATAAAACGCTTTAATTTACATGGATCGATACCTAAAAGGGAGACAAATTTTAACCGAAATTCTGAAAAATTC
Organism: Brachionus rubens; assembly: GCA_022207745.1. Classification (NCBI taxonomy): domain Eukaryota; kingdom Metazoa; phylum Rotifera; class Eurotatoria; order Ploima; family Brachionidae; genus Brachionus; species Brachionus rubens. The sequence goes on along the minus strand of JAJVHD010000041.1, from coordinate 743,252 downwards.
GGATTAACGTGGTTAGGATTAAAGCGACTCGACTGTACTTTTCTAGTTATGTAACATGAGAATATCCGAATTTAACCATTTTTTCTTTCCTTTAATGTGGAATGCTTAAAGTTCGGGTACATAAATGTGTAAAAACACAAGTAAAGCCTTAAGTTCGAGTACGTGTTAGTGTTAGTGTAGAATACACGTACACGTACTCAAACACGCCATTTTTGTATCGATTTATATGTTTTGGACAAAACTGAGGTCTTCTTTATCTAAATCATACTGGTTCATAGGCTAAAGTTTAAAAATTTGTTTGCAAAAAAGACTTAAAAATATAATACTTTTGCGTTGTCGATATGGAGGGTACGCTACGCAAAAGGAGTAGCGTTCGTTTTTAACTACATTTAATTAGTCATAAGTTGGATTAGTTTCAATGATAATTATTATGATAGAGAGGAACTTTATTACAGGGAAAAACGATGGAGCGATCGAAAAAATTTTCTATAAAATAAAATTAGCTTAAGCGATTGTCAGCAAATTCAGTGTTATATTAATGGTGAAAATATTAAAATCTTACCGAAAACCACAAATTACATCAAAACCAGTCTCGCTTTCTTGAAAGCATGAAACCAGATCAATGTTTAATAATTCAACTTTTCTCTTCTTTTAAAGTAAATACCAAATCCAAGTAATGTTCTCGATTTTTGATTTCTGTACTCTGAACTCGGTTGTCTTGGGCTTAAGCCTTTTATTTTCAAAATGATTTTAAGTTTTAAATAGTCTGAATATTTTTAACTTACCAATCAAAATTTTTTGTTTCCAGTCGATTTCGATTAAAAGATAATCTTCTTCTAGATTGTCCTTCATTTCCGTGTAAGCCTTTCTTTGACGATCAGCAATTGAACGATGAAAATCTAATACTTCGACAAAATCATTTCTTTCACATCGACTGAGTAGTCACTTTTTGAATAAAAAAATGTATAAAAATTGAATTATTCAAAATAAAGCTGGTTCTAAAATTTTACATTTCAGAGTTGTCTACACAGAACTTTTTAATTTCGTCGAAATTTGCTGCAGATATGTCTAAGCCATTTCTTTTTGCGTAGCTTGTCATCTCCTTCTTGAAGTTCTTAAAAAAATATTTATTTGTTGGCCATTATTCATTTTTGAGATCATAAGCAATTTTAATAATGAAAATAACGCTTACTTTATTTATTTCACAATAATCACACAGATCACTTATCCGATGTGGTTTTTTAAATTTAGGACTCAAATATTTGTAAAATGAAGAAAAGGATAGTATATTTTTTAAATGAAAAGAGTGGTATGCTTCAAGAATGGAAACACTTCAGTAATAAGCATTCATTTTATTTTTTTTCAAAAAACGATTTGCTGCAATTGAGCTTTTATTCTTCATGTGAATTTCTATCTCATTTCGAATATCATAACCAAGTCGTTTTCTTCCGGCTTTAAAAAAAATAAAACGCTTAAAAAAAATTTGTGGTTTATTTAAGGTTCAGTCGGGGCAAAATGTCCACACTATCTGAATTCATTATTTTTGACTTTTTAACGTTAATCTACGACCTCAAAAAAACCAAAAATTAATTTTTTCATGGGGGTAAAAATAATTACTCGAAACTTTTGACCCACCCTCCCGCGAAAAAAGTCATAAAAATGAAAAACGAAAAAGAAGTCGGATTTACCACTTTTTGACTTAAAATTTGGGATCCTCGTATACAAAAATCTTTAAAAACATATTTTTTTTTGTTTACATTTTATTTTTCAAATCGGTTTTGGGCGCTAAAAATGGTGTAAAAAAACCTTTTTATAAAATATATTTCATATAAATTCTATATGTTTTCTAGATTTTTTGTATAAGAGGATTCCGAATTTTTTATCAAAAAGTGGTAAATCCGACTTCGTTTTCGTTTTTCTTTTTTCGTCCACTAGTATACAAAAATGGAAAATGAAATAAAAAAACAATTCCTGATTTGTAGAGAATCGTCTCTTGTTTAAGAAGATGATAAGGAAAATTGGGTATTGCGGTTGCCCGAGGAAGATATGCGGTTTTACTGAAAAATACCCATTTTTTTACCGTATCTGTGTATTTCTTTATGGATTTTTTTCTCCACATCGACAATAGCCCTAACGTCGATGGTAACTTTTTAGCTTTCATAACATATCTTTATATAATGGATAGGTTTTTTCAATCATGAGTTCTTAAATGTTTAAGTAAAGCACCTTATCATTAGGCTGCAAAAAGAGGGTAGGGTCAAAATTTTCGATTTTTTACCCCCATGAAAAAATTAATTTTTTGGGTTTTTTGAGGTAGTAGATTAACGTTTAAAAGTCAAAAATAATGAATTCAGATAGTTTGGACGATTTGCTCCGACTGAACTTTAGAAATAATTATATTTACAAATCATTTTAGACAGAAAAATTCAGCACTTTTTAAAAAAGTTTTTTCATCATTATTCAAATAGCGTTACAATTTCAAGATTTTAACATTGTTCGTTAAATCACTTAGGGCGGTTGTTTAAAAGTTTCCTCACACATTAGAAACAAACAAAATTTAAACATATTTATGAAGATTAAAAAACCTTTGTTTCTTGGTCCTGGAAATCTGCACCTTCGCCACATATATTTTGAAATATTAAAGCCAAGTTTTTTGGATTCGTTAAGTGTTAAGCCAGAATTGCGTAAAGGGTGTGCAAAATGAAACTTTTGTTTTTGCTTTGCTGAATTGAAAAAGCCACTGAAACCAACAAGTGCATCTCTATATCTATTATCCATTATAAATTTTTGGCTAAAATAATATAACATAAAAAATTTGCAGTGCAAAACCTTATTAAAAATGAAAAAGCAAGCTAAATACAGCTTACTGTGTTAAGTTTATTAGTTGAAATAACTTCGATTAATAAAAAGAAAAAATTATTTTTTTAATATTTATTCAAAATTATTTATTTGACTGATTAGAATTGTTTTCAAAATTTCTTCTTGATCCATTTGATCTTCAATAAAAAAATTCTCGACTCTTTCTAATGCACTTTTATATTCAAAACCGTCTTTTTTGGAAAAATAATGTTTACCCAGGTCTGACTCTCCGTTGAGATCCCATTGAGAATTCAGGAGAAAATTTTGGAGAGATTTCAAAGAGATCTCTTAAGAGATCGAATTGAGATCTGGTTGAGATCCATATCAGAATCTCAATTGCCTTTTCTCATGAGAAAGACATTAATAATCTCCTGAGAATCTCAGGTTGTTTTAATAAAAGGCGAGCTTCACGGAGAATTAAAATTTTATAAGAGATCGAGTTGAGATCCATAGGAGAATCTCAATCTCTATTTCTAATGAGAAAAACATTAATGATTTAGAAAAGAGCGAGATTTAAGGAGAATTTAAAGCCTTTTTACCAAATGTCATGAGCTCCTTTGTTGTGGTAAGGTGTCCTGGTAAACATGATCCATCTTATGGGAAGCTTTAAAAGAGAGAGTACAATCATTTCTAAACAAGCAATACCTAGGATAGAGTGTAAGCTCAAAACTCGGATATACAAAAGCAGGAATAAATAATCTCAATCAATTCAATAAACATTCGACGGTTACGGAAAAGAATACAAGATTTCTAATTCGATTCAATAATTCTTGACTACTAACTTAAAATTTTCAAAGGGGTAAATTGAAAATTTCACATGATTGTTCTCAAATTAATAATAAAAGATTTTTTTATCTACCGCTTTAGAAAGGATGATCATAAACTATCATCATAGTTTTCAATTATTTGTTTAAATTAAGAACATTCGCATATCACTTTGAATTATTTTTTAACGTTTCATTTTTTCTTACAAATTAAAACTCCACCCATTCAAAATAATAAAAGGGGTTAAAAAATTTCAAATTTCATTTTTCAAAAAAATTAATTTTCGAAAAAAAATTGAATGTTTAAAAAGTTAAGAAAGATTTTTTCTATTAATTAACATTTCAAATTATCGTATCGTATCAAATTATCTACAACATCTCTCTCTCATCTTTGTAAGTTTTAAATTAATTTAAGAACATTTTTATAAAGGTTTTATCTTAAAGGAATCTATCTCTACAACTTTAAATTCGATGAAACCTCTGAGTAAGCTTAAAAATCTGAGAAAAAAGATACTTTTTTATTTATAATTTTTTAAATTTAGATCGTTTGAATTATTGAGTAACGCATCGATCATAAAGACTCTAATTAATGTTTTCCGCGGTAGATAAAGCTTTGTTTCATTTAGCGTTAAATTTCCCTTGCTGAAGACTTTTACCCCTAATTTGAGTCGGTATCTTGTTCGACTAACTTAACAAGGGAGAGCTTAAATTCTGCTTAGTGGTGTTACATAATCCATTGAGAGTTTTTAAGATCAATTTCTAAACTAAAGATTTTTGATACAAATTAAATAATTCAAGTTGAAGAGACACTACGATAAAATTACGCATTGAATGATAATCATCGCATGCTCTTGCTTTGAGGATTTTCTTCTTTTTTCCAGAGTTTGATCGCTTCCAGTTAATCTCTTATCTGTTTTTTTTCCAGAACTTATTCTGTTGTTTTAGTTCAAGAGAAAATGAACATTTCGGAGTGTGTTGCATTTGATATTATTGACGCTTCTAATACTATGTCTAAACTTTGCTAACTGATTTCACATATCTCTCGAAAATGAACGAAAAATTTCAATTACTAATTTAAACAGACATTTTAAAATAAAAATCTAAAATAATATTGGCTGTCCATGTTCAAACCGAATATTTTAACTAAAGATCTAAATTTCTCCATTAATTCTCTCATTTTCTTACCAAAAACAACTAATACGCCTTTTTAACTTAAAGCCTCTGGGTCTGCTCATTTTCATAAAACTCAATCAGATCTCAATTAGATCACATTTTAGATCTCAGCGAGATCGTAATGTGGCTCTCTCCAGGAGTCTCTCTTCAAGATCTCAAGGCTATCTCATTAAAATCTCTTTCAAATCTAATTTGAATCTCTTTGAGATCTCCACGGAGATCCAAATGAGATTTTCACCTGGGTAACACTATCTATTTTTAATAAAACCGGGTAATGATAAACAAAAATATGAATGTAAGTCGTAATTTTCTTTCTTTCGTAAAGATCTAGAAATGTTCCGAGCCATTTGGTTGTTTCATACTTGCTTAATTCTTTGTCTACAGCAAATATTTTTTGATAAAGATCATGAAAATCTTTCCAAAGTTTTACTTTTCTACCAAGACGTGAACTTTTTTTATATTTGAAATCAATTTTTTCAATATCTTCACATAAAAGAAGTTTTTCAGAGAAAATTAAGTTCCCTATATTTAATGTGACCTGAATTAAAATTATAGTCCAAGTTTTATAATTTTTAATAAGAAAAAAATTTCGGAGCTGTTCTAGATTGTAATATTTTTTTTCATTTAAAAAATAATTGTTTATGTCGTTTTCGTATAATTCAACAACAAGGTATTTGAAAATTGAGTCAATAATACCCCCAAATAATTTGTAAGGATAGATGCTAATTATAGAATTTGGATTATCTTTGCTTAAGATAAAATGGTCTGTTTGATTGTCAGCAACGAAAACTATCTTTACACTCTGATCAGAATTTATGCCAATGATGCTTGTTAAAGGGAGATTAAAATTAGTAAACTTTCAGGAATGAAAATATTCCTCTATAAAATCATTCAAAAAAAATTAATTATTTCGGGTCTTGAGAGGTTTAAGTTAACTTTTTTAAGTTCCAATCTGTTATACAGTTAAAATTCGATTATATGTAATTGCAATATTTTTCGCCTTGCATATAATCGAATTTTACAAATAATCGAATAATGTAAAAAGGATTACACCCGACTTGAAATTTGTCTTAAAAATGATGACTTGAAAATTACATGGACGAGATGGGGAAAATCAGACATTTTTTAACGTCACTGCTCTTTTTTTTGATTTACATATAATCGAATTTATATATAAGCGAATTATATATGTTAGCGTAAATCTCTAAAACACGTAAATTTGTGGAATTAGTGGTCTTGTAGTAAAAATCTAAAACTTGTTAATAAAAAATGCGATTTGAGTTATTTTCTGATTTTTTAATTCTTTTAGTTAATTACTGAAATAGTTTTAGGAAATTACTTAAACCAAAGGTAGACTTATTAAATAAAATGAAAGCGAATTCGAATTTTTTGAATCTCAAAGCGACCGGGTTGATTCGCGATGAATTTCATTTTAAATTCCTTAATCATACTCCATTTGACCGGATTCAGTAACTGCACAATCAAAGCCTGTGTGTAATTCTAGTCTTAGAAGACATTGTGTAACAAAAAAGTAGCTGCCTTTTCCATTCATCTATAAACTAGTTGAATTCAAGCGTCTATGAGAGGTATTCAATTTAGTCATCAATTTCATTTCATCCAAGAATATTTTTTGGTCAAATCAAGTATCATTGTGGTTCTTGAATAAAATAAATTTAATTCAAAACTTGTTTCTTTTTTTGTTACAATTAATAATTGATTATTGTTAAATTTAATTAATCAACACAGGTTAGTCTTAAAAATTGACTTTCTAGAAATCATTAAAACAGTAAAATGAAAAATGAAACAGAAATCGAAAATTAGTCGTCGTTCTTTTTTTTCTATACAAATAGGATCCTTAAAAATCAAATTCATAGTCTAAACAACAACCAACTAGGAAAATCGATATGCTGTTATTGATTTAGTATTTCTCTTTTTTTCTGAGTTTTTGTGTCTTTCCTTTGCTTGGAAAAACGACCATCATTAGTAAGATAATATTTATGTCGAAAGGAAAAAGTCATTCCAGAATTTTACCAAATATTTAGTTTCTTACTGAAAAGATTTAAAAATTAACTTAATTCCAAATAGGATTTTATAATTTTTTAACGAGAACGTAAACTTACAAATTTACTTAGTAAAAAACTCAAACTCAATTTTTTTTTATTAATTTTGCATTTTTCCTGATCGATACGTATTTCAACAAATAAACGTATTTTACATTTTTACTCTTACATATATAATCTAATTTTGACTGTTTTGATAATTGACTTTTAAATTCGAAAAAATTAACATTGCAATATCTAAAAATCAACAGTCAATTTAAATTTCTTATTTTCATAAAAGTTCAAAACATAAAAATTTTTTTGAAGTGTTTTTTTTCCCAAAAAAAATTCATTTCATTCGGTCATCGTTTTTAACTAGTAATTATTAGTACAGTCAAAATTCGATTATATGTAACTGCAATATTTTTCGTCTTGTATATAATCGAATTTTACAGATAATCGAACAATGTAAAAAGGATTAGACTCGACTTAAAATTTGTCTTTAAAAATGATGACCTGAAAATTACATGGACGAGATGGGAAAAATCAGACACTTTTTAACGTCATTGCTCTTTTTTTTGATTTACATATAATCGAATTTATATATAAGCGAATTATATATAATCGAATTTTGACTGTATTGATAAGACTTAAGATAGCCTTAATTTCATCTTTTTCTAGAACAAAAATTATTTTGATTGAATTTATTTCTATCATATCTTGCTGTTGTGAAAGCGACAACTACACTCAGAGTTTTTTAAGTTGCAAAAATGCAACTCTAGACATATATTTTAGAAATGCACACTCCAGAGTTACAAAAAACATTTAAGTTACTAGTAACTTAATTATGAAAAACAACTTTAGAGTTACAAAAATAATATCCATAATAGGCCTCATTTTTAATTTTAATAATTTATTCAATATTAAATTTTCCGTTGTCCATTAAGAGAGTGCATTAAGAGAGAGAGTGTATTTAGTGAGTGTAGTGTATTAATAGTGTAAAAAAAAATGTTCATTACTTTTTATATTTTATTTATTAAAAGATTAAAATAAAAATAGATAAATTAAAAAGTCATAGGTTACAAATCACATTAAGAGTTTTATAAAAAAATATAAGATATTTATGTTTCGTAATTGAAGACAGTATGTGCGTTAACTTGATTTGTAATTATCTTTTCGAAGGTTTGTATCCTTGATTTCGGAAAATTGAGAAAGAGACCTTTGAATAAAATTAAATAGTTATATTAGTTGAATGAAACAGATTTGAAATAATTTACTTCTATTATTTGAATACACCAATTTATGATAGAGCTTTAGACGATTCACAGCAAAGAACTTGGAGAAACCTTTAAAAAAAAAGCTTAAGTAAGAAATAAGTTTGAATATCGTAGGAAATTACTTACAAATCTTCAAGAAAATATCTAATTTTTTTTTGTAAAAAATAACTGACAAAAAGAAAAATTTTCTGGAGTTGATAATTTTTATTCGATTTGTATCAAAGGTAAGTCTTAAGTTGCTATTTTTTGAATGGAAACAAAAGAGTTACTTTCATAATTAATAGATAGTACACTTTCTCTCAATTTTGAATTAATTATGTTTTTAAAAGTACTTAAAAGTTTCATTTAACTTTAGAGTTCCAAAAATAATAACCTTAAAGTTGCATTTTTCGAGATGACAAAATTAAGACAAAAAAAATAACTTTTAAGTTTCCTTTTATGAAATTTGCAACTTAAAAAACTCTGAGTGTAACTTAATTTTTATATCATAAAAAGTACCTTTAAGTTTAAAAACGTAATTTCAAGTAACCACAAAACAAATTTCAAATTTAACAAATTCATGTTTATTAGACACTAAAATCTCCACTTAATGTTGGTAAAATAATTGGTTTCTTTAGATTAAAAAACTGGAAAAATTTTTCTTGTGGAATTTGATTGAAAGGAATATTTTAATATGTTTTCGAATGACCATTTTCATTCACAGCTATCGCTTTAATATCGTTTTTAGTATAAAGTATAGCTGAATCGACCATCAAAACTTCGTCAAAAAAGAATATTTGAGTTGAGATGATAGAAAACGAACATTCCATTTCTGAATCTTGAAGACTGATAATTTTAAAATTTGGACACGACTTGATCCGTTTTAACATTTGAAAACTATTAGTTGAGATATTTTGCACATAGAAGTCGCACTTAAGATTAAAGATTAGATTTCAGTGACTTAATTAAAAAATAGGTTAACTCTAATTTACTATTAGAGTTAATTTACTATTAGAGTTTGAAATAAGAATAGGTTAACTCTAAATTACTTCAACTTGGACTGTACTAAATCTTATTAAAGACTCAATTTTTTTGATCAAATATTGAACATCTTTTTCAATAGCTGATAATCGTTCTTTAATGGCTTTCGTTCTATTACTTATAGTTCTATTAATCATTTTTTGGTTAAAATTGGTTAAATTTAATTTAGTTTTAATAGATTTAATCTAAAAAATCTGACAAAAAAATTTTTATAAAGCAATTTTTATAAAGTACAATTTAAAGCAGGCGCTGCACTTTTGTGTGAAATGATTAGACAGCCTTCTTAAGTAATGCGCAGCGTTCTCAAAAACTTTGAAAGCTCAAAAACATGCATTAGACTCATTTGTAGAGTCTAATGCATGTAAGAAACTTTGGAAAAGTAATGCTCCGAAACGACTCGAGCAAATCTTAAAAAACTGTTTACTTATCAGAAACAAGTGTAAAAAAAAAGTTTTGGGAAAGAGACCTTCAGAATCGAATTCCATGTTTTAGCTATGTAAAACCCTGGTCATTCAGAACTTCCAAAAATGAACGTTCCTGAACCTTCATTAACGTTAATGAAGGTTCAAATATCCTCAAATATTTTCATTATTTTTCTAAAATTTTCATTTTTTATAGAAAACGAACGCTTCATGGACTCTTGAACCTTCAAAACCTTGAACGTTCATGAAGGTTCATGAATGTTTTTGAAGGTTCAGGAAGGTTCATGAACGTTCATTTTTGGAAGTTCTGAATGACCAGGGTTGAAATATAAATCATCGTAATGCCATACTAACATTTAGGTCCCTTAAAGACCGATCTATTTCACCATTAATTTCTTAAGGTAGACTTCCATAAGATTTAATTGAATAAAAATCATTGTTTCAAATAAATTTATTTTTAAAAATTAAAAAATAATTTCCTTGTTATTTCAATCTAAGTCTAGAGATGTATCAATGCTTCTCTCCGTCTTCGTCTTGGTCAAAATGACGGCTTCATTCTAAATTTAATCAACTAAATCTAATAAAATAATGGACTTAAAATCAAGTTCAAATTTAGAGTTCAGATTTAGGTCTAAAAAAAGATACAAAATTTGTTGTTTTTTTACTATTAAATGTCAAAGTAATCAATAAAGTTGCAATCAATTAGACTCTTTCGATTAGGTTATACTATGAATCAAATCGACCATCGGTTAATAGACTTCAAACATTTAGATCGAACATATTTACGAGACCAAGATACATCAATCGATTTTGATTCCAAAGTACTTTGTGTAATTTTAGTCGCTGCCAAACTCATTAAAAATGATGATAGAAGTACATATAAATTTTTCAATATAGATTTTTGATTTCAAACACCACATAAAAATATAAAGAATCGAAAAAATAACTTTTTTGATGAATAAATTTATTTTAACTTTTTAATACATTCAACAAAGATTTGTTTCAAATTCAAAAAACATTTTTTTTTCAAAACAAATTTTACTTTTTCTTGGTTAAGATCCACTAACTGGACAATTCCATTCTTACTTCCGAAAACAAATTTATAATAAGAAATTTTACTCGTAAACTTGTGTAAACTTTTCCAAAGAAAAATTTTACATATTTTATAGTTTGTTTAGTCTCAACATGAGTCCATAAAATATTTGATATTTTGATTTTTTGATATTTTCTATACTTCCTTAAAACTTATCCTCTTTCTTGGAGTCACCCTGGTCCTTATTTCGTTAATTGATGTTTCTTCTTCTTTGTTTATCTTCTTGATTCTCCTAGCCAGGCCTAAAAGTGTATTGAAATCCTTGCACTTTTCGGACAAAAGGAAGTTTTGGACTCTTTTTTCACATCCGTTTTTGAAAAAGTCTGTTAATTCATCCTTGAACAGCTCCTTTTGTTCAGTTTTCGCCTCAATTATGTACTCGAGTAATATGTGCCAATACGCTCCTATGTTTTCCCCTGGTCTTTGTTTAGTGCTGAAGAAATTGGCAATTAAACTGCGAGTTGAGAATTTTGGTCTTAACTCCTTAATAAGGTTGGCCTAAAATGCACATAATCGAATCTATTTTTCTTAAGAAGTTTAAGGGGGATTTCCTCGAAATAGCTGACCACCTCATATCCTCTGGCCTTACTTGACCATCGAGTGATTATCTGTAATTTCAGTAATTCGAATCTTTTTAGCAGACTTTTTTACACAATTTTCAAAATTTTTAAACGCAGCCAAGAGGGCTTGATTTCATTTGTGCTCCTCTTCGGGAGGTATGAGATTATTTTAGTCATCCATGGCCAGCGCTGCTGTCACCAAATACTGCTTTTCTGCACTACACTTTTAACTCGAAGCACCCCTTTCTTGTACTAAATTTTGTTACAAAAGCTATGGTAAGTTTTTTAAACGTTTATTTTCCAATGTTTTTTATTTTGTAAAAAATTTTCCACGCTTTTGTTATTTTATTTACCATTTTAGTTCTCTAATCTATTTGAGCAACAAGTTGAGGATGCCTGAAAAAGCACATAAGGGGGTAAATTCTTTATTTTTAGGTTGATATTTAAACTGATAGCATAGAAATGTTCCGCTCACTAATAGTTTCCATTTCATGATCATTGTTGAGGAGAGTTCTTCGCTATCATTCGTTTACTAATTTTACATTTCAGAATGAAAATTGGGAATGGATAAAAATTGTCATAAAACAAAGGGGTAAAATTTGTCATAACAAATTGTCATAGAATAGTAAAAAAAATATTGTCATCAAAAAAATGTCAAACCAATTAAATATTTCTGATTGTCAGTAAGTGATTGGTTAAATTTCTGAAAAAAAAAGATAAAATAAATAAGGAATATGAAGTCTTTTAAAAAAGAAGTAATATAAAGATAGGCAACATGAAATATGAAGTAATCAAAAAAATATTAATTAATTAACTAATAGATAATACTCAATTATAATGATTTTATTAATTTCAATATCGCGACCAAGCCTCAATTACAACAACAACTCAATCGCTTTTCACCGGAAATGTTCACTACCTTGAAAACGAAACGATAAATTGTCCGGCCTGTATATGCCTGACTATTATGTACTCCCAAATGCTCCCTTTAATCCCGAAAAACTCAGGGAATCTTTATTTGTCCAAGTTTTACATGCTGGTGACCACTGGGTCGTTGTTTCAAATTATAACCCGAGTTATGTTGATTTGGATGATGGGTTTAATAACTGGTTTCTTTATGACAGTATGAACAATCCAGAATATTATATTAATTTTATAAAGCCAGCGTTGAAAATGCTTTCTGGTGGTTCCAGATTTTTTAATATTATTAACGTAAATGTATCTAAACAACAAGGTACAAAAGATTGTGGCTTATTTGCTCTTGGCTATTCTCTTGCTTTAGCAATGGACATAGATCCGGGTAAATTAGTTTTCGATCAACACAGAATAAGGGGAGAATTTTGTGATATTATAAAAAATTATAATTTGTATTTGTTTTCTCATTATTTAATCGAAAATTATATCCCTAAATTTGCTGAAATTTGTGTTGACTTAATTTGAAATTACACTTATTTTTTACTTATCTGTTTCGGTAATTTTTTTCTTATTTTTTACTTATCTGATTCTGTAATTTTTTTCTATTCTTTTTTTAAAATAAAATAAAAAAAAAATAAACAAATATGGTTTAACCAATAAAATTTGTTGCGGTATTTCTTTAGGAGTATTGTCATAGATGACAATTTTTTACTCTGACAATTTTCTTATGACAATTTTTGTCTTTTTTTTTTATGACTTTTTTTTTTTATGACAATTTTTGACATCCTCGAAAATTGTGATGATTTTTCTAACCTTTAAAATTTTCCACCCGTCTACAATTATCGGGGTACTCTAGTTTTTTTTTAATTTCAACAAAACAAAATTTTCGAATTAAAAGTAAAATGCTTTATTCAAGTAAAGAACTTTATTCATAAAAAAAGTTAATACTAATAGAAACACATATTATTAATTAGCCCAAAGAAACTTTAAAAATATCATTTCTGAAGCCTATGTTGAGATATGCTTAAAAGCATTATTTTTCAATGAATTTTTCAAGAAATAAAGTTTTATTTCCAGAGTCTGGCGATTTATTTAATTCAATATTGTTAGAGGTTTTCTTAAAGACTTTTTTTTTATTCGTAGTCTTAATCTTAGTTTTGAAGATATAAATACCACTCAAATTAATTAGGTCTATATTTGACTTTGATTGACTTGAATCAAAAGAATCCTTTGAAACTGATTCAAGATTTAAATCCACTCCACTGTTACAGATAAATGATGAACTATTAAATATATCATTTCTTTTATCATTATTCCGAACACTTTTTACAATACCTGTGGGACCTATTATCATTCTTTTTAAACTTGTATTTTTACCATTTTTAAAATTGCTTTGATATGTAACAATTGTATCTTCTTCATTATCTGTATCATTTTTACCTCTTGTTTTCTTTTTTTCTGTTGGTAAAAGTTTTCTAAGTTCTCTAATATAGCAACAAAGGCAACTAAGCAAAAACAAAATAAGAAAAGTAAAAAATGACATGATACTAATAATAATTAATGAATATTTAAACCATTCATCAGCACTAATGTTGCACGTTAATTTAGTCGAAAGAGTTGTGTAATAAATATTTGTTGAAGAATAAAAAGTGATAGTTGTTGAAACTTTGGTTGTAGTCGAAATTGTAGTGGTCGGAAATGTGGTTGTTAATGTAGTTAAGAAAATTGTTGATGAAGTTGTGAGAGTGGTGTAGCTTGTTGTAGTTGAAGAAGTTGTACTTGTAGTTAATGTTGTTGTCGTACTTGTTGTAGTTTTTGTAGTTGTTGATGTTACTGTTGTCGTCGTTGTTGTTGTCATAGTCGATGTTGAGGTTGTTGTTGTTGTCGTGGGGGTCAAAGTTGTTGTTGTTGTTTTTGTCGTCGTAGTTGTTGTTGATGTTGAGGTTGTTGTTGTTGTTTTTGTCGTGGTAGTAGTTGATGTTGTCGTTTTTTCATTTATTTTAAATTTCCAAAAATTCAAATCAGTTATTGCTTGTGACTTTAGACCACAATAAATAAGCCCTTTTGCTACACCGGTATCAAACAAAACTGAATATGTCTCACCTTCAGTAAAATAAGTGTAAGGGACACTAAATGTAAGAGTTGTCAAACCCGATATTGTTACAGCTGAAGTTGTTGCATCAATTGAAACAATTTCATTATTAAATGAATCGTATATTTTAATGTAAGCTGTTTCTGTTGCTTTTACAATTGTTTCAGATGCTTGTACGGTAAAAACTAATGGTATATTATTTAAATTAATTGAACCAGTTGGTGATGGACTACTGAATGACGGTTTAGTTGATCCGACAATCAAATTAATACATCTTAATTCCGTTGAATCGCCATCAGTATTTGTTCCTTGAAAACAAAATAAATTTGCACCGACATGTGATGAAGTCGGCGTCCATGTAACATTTACGTAGTAAATACTTGAGTTGCTAGGAAGTGAAGCTATTGCTGATTTTCTGAGTCCACTTGGTGAAAGAGTGATCAATTCTTCTAAAGGGAATTGAGTGTAAATAAGTATCAATCCTTCTCAATATTCATTTACTTGTAAATCGATACACAAATTATCTTTAAATGTTACCTGATGGAAATATATAATGCTCGCTACACAAGGCTTGCTTTGAACATAAAATAAAAATTGAGATGGAACACTACTTAGAGGTGTCGTGGTTGAAATTGAATCAGCATAATCTTCGATTTGAATAGCAGCAGCATAATAACCAGTGAAAGTGGCTGTAAATGTCAGCGTGCACGTATCTTCGTTGAGAACAGCTCCTGGCACTGTATTACAAATTCCGCCACATTCATTACCAACTGACCATCTACATTTT
The DNA here is from genome assembly GCA_022207745.1 of Brachionus rubens. Lineage (NCBI taxonomy): Eukaryota > Metazoa > Rotifera > Eurotatoria > Ploima > Brachionidae > Brachionus > Brachionus rubens. The sequence goes on along the minus strand of JAJVHD010000041.1, from coordinate 728,251 downwards.
ACTCGATCACCATCTGAATCAATTGTAGGTATTCTGAATTTTGCTTGACAATTAAGTCTTATCTTCGCAATCGGCGAAATTAAGACATTTGGTGGTGTATTAATTCTGTTTGTATCCGCTCTTTTAGATAAATCGACTTTAACTCTTATTTCCCAGGAACCCCCTCCTGACTGCAAGGATAACCAAGCATTACCAGCAAAGATTGCTTCTGAATAAGATTGCGTATCTGGTAAATCTACAATCGCTGTTTGAGAACCACCTGACCAGTCATTAGTTAAGCTGTAATCTGAACAAACGACCAGTCCGCTGAATGAGTATGCATTAGGAAAACAACCAACATTGCAGTTTATAGTGTCTTGACCAATAAGAGACCCACTTGAAATTAAAGTATCATCACACATGTAACCGGCACCGGTCGATGATCTCCAATAAAATCGATAATAAAATTCAACTCTAATTGTGCCTGTAGCATAAGGATTGATTGCCTTCCAACTAATAGTACCTCCATAAAAATGGCTGCATAAACTTACTTTCAAAATACCGAAAAAAGTAAATAAAAATAATTCCATAATTTGGATCATATTAATATTTTAGAATTTTTTTTAAAAGGATCAACAACGATTTTAAGCTAAAATAAATAGTTTGAAATTAATGTCTAATGTTTGTTTTTTTTTGCTTTCATTTGCAAAAATTCAGAGGTAAAGTCTTTTTTTAACTTACTTTAAAAATTCTAAAATAGAAAAAAAAACATTTTTGTTTATTTTATAAAAAAAAACTTAAATCCAAAATATTAAATTAAATGCTGTCAATAGCCATATTTAAAAAAAATATGATTTGTTAAAATAATAATTTAAAAAATTATTTATAAAACATATTTTAAATATTTAATAATTTTAAATTCCCCTCTTTTGATTTTTTTCTCATTCAAATCCATTTTTTTGAACATTTGAATAGGCTTGAGACTTTTTTGACAATCCGTATCAGAGGATGATAAGTACCACAATAAAAGATTCACGTTACCAGTGGGTTTCTGAAATTATTGTGTCGGTTCGACTCTTATTCAAAATGTCTAAGAATCAATTATGTGTGAAGCTACACATGTGAGAATGCAATCAACCATCTTCATATCATGCACAAATCGAGTGTTGAGTATAACTTATGCAGATGCAAGTTCAACATTTTGTGTGGTCTGATTAAGTCTGATTTCCTACTCCTACTAACAAGACAACATGCATTCACGCTGGTTTTGCATTTTCAACTAAAAATTCAATTGATTGTTTTTAGCTAATTAAATGAATTCTTATATAAAATTTAAGCCAAATAAATAAATGTCATCACTTGACTTTCGGGAATTAAACAGTAATAAAGAATTGTTTTCCTTTTATATAAAATAATTTTTGTCTAATTACTATAATCTAATTACTAGCTCATCTACTAGTTATTCTATATAAATGGCCTGATACTAGGAAAAACTTTGGAAATCATCGTGGCTCGTGGTTCGCTGTGACTTAAAATAAGCGCGTCGAAAGATGCAAACGTAGCGAGTATAAAAAATTCTTTAACTGCATACCCGACTAAGAAGCTTAATCAGCTTCTGCAGCTAATTTTAGTCTAGGACTGTTCTACTAGATGTTAGATCTGCACAGAAAAAGTACTACTCCTACATTGATTTTACATAAATTAGTAAAAATAATGTCAAAAAAATCATGAATATGTCACCTTCATCTTCATCCTCATTTTGCACATCCTCATCAAAACCTGAGGATGATGCTCATTTTTGGTTACAAAATCGTTGCACTAACAGTAAAATTATTTTATAAGAATAAAACAATGGAATGGTACATAAAATCTATTTTAAAGACCGACTTTATAAAATATAACTTTGGTAAATGACTTTTCTATTTTTTATCGATTTTTCCTCAGGAATCATCTATCGTTTTTAAAAATATTAAACAATTCTCGGTTAATAATCGATAAAATTTTGATAATTAAGTTCAGAACTAATCTTATTGATTCTGCATTCAGACGGATGAGTTGAATATACTGTTCAATGCTTCTCCACTCTTGAAGAGTAGCTTTATTTCGTATCAGAACTTAATTCACTATTGGGATTACAGGTGCAAAAGTGATTACAGTTAGATTTTGTCTTCAGAAGAATTGTTTTAAGCTTATTTTTTTATCATTAATTAATAATTTAACCAACATCGCTCTATACAAATATTTTACATGTTTTAACTAAATTCAAAAAGAAAATGTTTACCTTTTCTTAAATCAGCGTATTTGATTTACACAAGACTGTTAGTATGAAAAACCGAACCTACGTTTATTTTGCTAGAGAAGTTAGTTTGTTCGATTTATATTTTATCAGCTTTATTCCTAGAAATAATTTTTAAAATTTTAATATTCTCACAGAAAACATGTTACACTTTTCGTTTTTTACGTTTTTTCTTTCAATCAATTGCATATCAAATCTATTGGTGTATGAAAGCATCAACTATTTGGGATGTTTTAATGATAATTCAACTAGAGATTTATCAATCAATTACACACAATACGAAAACATGACATTAAATTATTGTTTTTCTTATTGTTCAGCGTTTATAGCTCAGTTTGCCGGTTTACAATATTAGTAAGCTAAATTAAAATGTTAAGAGATTTTTTCGCTAAGCTAGAGCCTATTTTAAGCACAGAGTGTTACTGTGGCAATAAATACGGAAAATATGGTCAAGCAGGTTCAGTTTGTGATTTGGATTGCAAGGGAAATTCCTCACAAAAATGTGGGGGGTCATGGGCAAACAGTGTTTATGAAATTATTTGTAATTATTTAGTTGTTTTAAGCTTATCCCTACCCTTCTTTAATTGAACATGTGATTAGCTTTACATAAATAGTCAAAAAGGAGTATTGATTTTATTTTTTTAAAGATCATTCAACAACTACAATAAAAACAGAAGCTTCGAACGAATCACCATCCACGTTAAATTATATTAATGACCAATCACAGACTTTTACTGTTGATTTAGAAGACTATGAAATGATTAGTCAACTCATGAATCAAAATATTGATATTTCTGGATGTCTGATTAATTGTTCAAACAATGGAGTTTGTAAAATTCATGGAGATGGAACAATTAAATGTGATTGTTTAAATGGTTTTACAGGATCTGGTTGTCATGTGAATACAGACTTATGTGCTACTAAACGATGTTTGAACAGTGGAGTCTGTATTCAATCGCACACGTTACCTGAAGGTTATAAATGTAATTGTTCAAAAAATTTTTATGGTCAAAAATGTGAAGACATGATTGATTTATGCTCGAATAAAACATGTTCAAAGCATGGTGAATGTATTTATAATGAAACATTAGAAGATGTTGAATGTAAATGCTTTCAACTTTATGAAGGATTCAATTGTGAAAAAGAATCGAATGAATTAGTTGCAATGAAAGCAACAATTAAAACAACATCAATAATAGCGATTCTTATTATTATAGCTTCATACCTTTTCTTTTTGTTCATGGATTTAACAAATGTAATTTTTGACAAAAAAACATTCAAAAAAAGAGTCAGAGTTGCGGCAAATGATAAAAATGAGCCTTTTCTAATTGAAAATTTGGATTAAATTATTAGAATTATAATTTCTCATTTTTTAAAGTTTATTTAGGCTTTTGTTTTATCAGAGCTGAGTACAGCTCTTCTTTCAATTTATGCCAAGATGTTGTTATAAACAACACTTAATTTTTATTTTTACTTCAATTTTATGAAATTCACCAATAAAATTGAGCCAATTTCTGACAAATAAATTAGCTTATATTTTAAATAGAATCATCATCTACATCAACCTCTCAGTTCATTTTTTAAAGATTAATCCGAACCTCGGAACACATTTGTCTTGAACAAAATCTCTTACCATCAGTAGCCAAGACCTCGTCCTGGCCTTAATAACCGTGGAGATCAAATAAAGAAAAAAGTGAATCTCGACTTAATTTTCCTCAATAGGCTACTCTCTCATAGGATTAAAAACTTTTTAAGTCAACTTAAAATACTTACTTTTTAAGAGAGCCTTTCCAAAATTTTCTTAGATTACTTCCTATTTTGATGTCAAACTATTGGTTAAGTTAAGTTATTTATTTTTTAATCGTTATGAAAATTTGAGAAACTCTTCATCAGACTTTTCAGAATTCAGTAAACCATCATGTTCGAATTCGACACTTCTTTTTTTCAAATGTAAAAAATGATTCCCTTAACGGTGAGGAACTAACAAACGATTGTAATAAATCAAATAAAAACTTTTAATCTAGTAAATCCTCTTTCTGTTTAATATTCTCATTATCTTTACCCTTATTTTTAAAAAGGTAAAAATAGTTCTAGGGAAAAAATTTTATTAAGTGATTTCGTTTTATCGTTTAAATCAATCGTTATTAAACATAAATTAAGTCTCGAAGCCACAAATTCAGGCCATGATATCAAATGTAGAGTTCATTAATTCATTTCTGACATGCTAGGTAGAGCACAATTCTTTCTCGGCAAACTGAAGTTTTTTTCAATTTGCTCTATTCGCTCAATTCAAATTACAAGAGACAAAAAATGTTCAACGTCATATTGTTGAGTGAACATATTGAAAAAATTTAAAATTTAAAATTTTAAAATTTAGTTTAATTGAGCCAATCGAGCGAATTGAAAAAAACTTCAGTTGGCCTTCTTTCTCAATAAACGTTTTTGAAAAGCCATCATTTATTTATAGATATCAACTGAAAGTAACTTTTACCGACTTTAACTAGAGATTTTTAGCATTCAGTTGATACCCATAATTCAATGATAGATCTTCAAAAACGTTAGTTCAAAGTTAAAAGTACACATAAGGAACACTATAATGACCATAACACTACAATTTAACTTTGAGGGTACCAAAATTTATTTTATTTACTACATCTTGAATGTTACCTCCATCCGTTGTACTATCAGCAAATGTCAGAAAGAACGTTGTATCGGGTATGGGTTATAGTATTGATAAAGACGTTGGTCGAAATAGTGACTTAGAATTGCATTAAAATTAATCCTAAAAAATTGAAACCGATTAGTTAATTGAAGTCATTTAAAATGTACTTTTTGATTAATTTTATAAATTTTAATTGGCAATTTTTTATTTAACTGAGAGAAGTAATTTCGAATAATTTTTTTTGCCTGTTTCATTAATTAAACAACAAATTAATTATTGATTATTCAATCAATCAATTGAATGAATATCTTTTTTTTTAATTTTTTTAACCTTAACATCGTAAAATTCGACCTTGACCACGAATCGAAAATTTATAATTATTTATTTAAAATAAAGTGCTTACGCATTCGTTTAAACCCTCATGATTGAGTTTATAAGTTGAATAAAATTGATAAAAATTGATACAAAAAATTGACTAGAGGGGGCTTGTCAATTCAACGACCACGTGATCTTCAAATTTACTTCAGAAAATTTTCAAGTTAAATATGAGATCACTTTTATTAAATTTATGAAAACAAAGGTGTCCATCAAATTTTCAATTTACAAATTTAAATAAAATTTAATAAAATAAAAATTATTTTCTTATTCTTATATTATAGTTACATGACTTTTTGGTAGTTGTCTTGGAGATCAATTTATCAATAAATGGTGGTGATATGTCTTGATTAAGTGCTTAGCGTTAAGCTAAATATAAACTGTTTGAACACAAACTTGCCAAGCCTTTATAAGTTGTTTGCAGTTTCTAAATTACAAACAGTTTGCACTCGACACTAATTTTACATTTATTTAATCTCGTGTTTTTGTTATGAAATCTAACTTTATAATTTCATTTATTTATTTTCATTACACATTATAATCTGCTCCTTAGAGTGGCCACTTTCCTTATAAGTTTTAGATTTAGATAAAAGCTTAAACTCAAATATTGTTCTTGTTTTATCCAGTTTGGTAAACATTTCATTGGCGACGAGGAAAAATTTGTTGTATTTTATTTGAAAATGGGTTTAGAAAGTCAGTTTGTGCAAGGATTTGATACGTCAGACCTCGAGGACATTAATCAAAGGTGGGACCGATGGATTAAAAGAATGCCCAGGAAACAATTCTTAATAGGATTCTTTAGGAGTCTTTAAGATATTTAAGACTCAGGAATCTTATAAGGCTCTTCCAAGATCTGTAAAAAAAATCATTGCTTTTCTTAAAAAATTCAGATTTTTTAGGAATGACTAGGAAATTAAGTAGGAATCTTAGTGAATTATCAGACGTTTTCTAAATTATGAGAACCCTTAGGTAAAATTAGGATCTTGGTTAGGATTATTATGAAAAGCCTAATAAGATCCTCCTATAAGGACTTGTTATGATTTTTAAAGTTCTAGTTTAGGATTTTTTAGGAAACATAGGTAAAAAAATAAAAAATTAAAAAAAAGAATCCTGTTAAGATCTGATCTTAGTATTCTTAGGCAAATAAGAAAGGGCTAGGAAACATAAGACTTTTAGGAATTACTAAGATTTCAAAATTAACCGATCCAAGTTTAAAAAATTTATTTAGATGAGACAAAAATTAGTTCTTCTTTTTATTAGATTGAAAAAAATTAGTCATGTTCATTCTCGTTTTCATACTCACAAACAAAAATAGTTTTCTTTTTTTAGATTATCTAGTTCTTTTGGCAATCTTGTCTTCACACATTCTAACAAAGAATAAGTCAAAATTTCAAAAGGACTTATTGCCACATAGTAAAATTTTCAATTTGTAAAAAATACTGAATTACTCCAAAATGAAAACCGTTGTCGATTTCGTATTTTAGAATATGGCTACTTTTATTGTTTCCAACTCTTGTATAACTCGTTGAATGGTAAATCTTACGTGATCAACTCGGTCTTGATTTAACTATGGATTTAGTGAGCTTTTTTTATTTTTCGTAAATTTTTGTTGCTAGGTTTTTTCATATTTCGATTAGGTATACGATGGCAAGAATTTATTAAGTCTAGTTCCGTTTAATCGAAATAACATCAACATCTACGGAACTAAACTGCTTGGCCGTCTATTCAAGAAATCTGAATTGGCAAATGGGACGGTTGAACCAATGAAGCGTAAAGCCCCACCTCTCGATCAGCACAGAATTGATATGATAAAAAGTAAGATTTTTTAATTATAATTTTTTTAACTTATTTTAAAGTCTAATTTTTTCTTTTAAGTTTGCTACACAAGAAAACTTCGAACCTTGGAGAATTTTGTTCACCATTGGCCAGGCATTTTAAAATCACTTAGGCAAAAGTATCTCGATACCAAAAAGTATTTAAAATTAAGTAAGTATAATTTATTTAGAAAAAATTAAAAAAATATCTTTTTTTAATTCTCTCTTTCTCTTTTAAGATCCACAAGACGCTGACAAATGATGATGGTAGCAGTAATGACGATGGTGAAGAAGATGTATATGGTAATGCTTTCGGTGATGATGGCAATGGGCAAAACAACCCCGGTGAAGATGGTAATAGTGATGAAGAAGATGGTGAAGAATTAAACCCATTTTTAACAGGAGACGAGAGCATGCCTTCAATTCAAGCATAAATTTTTGATTTTTACTTGTCCACTTTATGATTTGACTTTCCCCCTCTTTTTTGGATTAAACCTTCTTTTTTTGATTTGTTCCTCCCTTTGTTTTAACTTGTCTCTTTTTTTTTTTCCTTATTTTTGTTCCAATAAAATCTAAAATTAAATTTTTTTAAATTTTTTATTCATTCCCTATTAAAATTCAGTATCCGAGTTCTCTTATAAAAGCTCAAAGTTTTCCCTAACAATTATACCAACCTTTTATAAAAATTATCCTTTTCTTAAGGCGTTGTGAAGTTCATAGCAATTTTTCAAAGCATAGCATTTTTTAACATTAAAATATTAAATAAAAACCTTCGTATAGTTTATTTTACAAATAAAAAAACTTTACATTTTTAGACAAATTTTGTATATTTTGATTCTTTTTTTTTCTGAAAAGGATTGTTTTTTAATCTTATTTAATAATCAAAAATCAATAATCGAAATAAAAAATGAATTTCAAAAGACAAAAAAATTTGCAAGAGTATCTAAATTTGCATCTTTTTTTTCAAAAAATTCAAAACTTTAATTTTTATGTAATTGAAATATTTTAAATTCAAAAAAATTTTTACGATTTTTCAGCTGAACAACCAGGTAATGTGGTTTGTTTTGGCAAACTTTTTAACATCATGTTATGTATCAAATCTGGAGCTGCTGACGAGAGCTTCTTTGTTTTTTTAATTGCTTCCTTCAACTCAACCTCGATATTTGAATAAAATAAGATGAGGATTAAAAAAACATTAAAAAAGTGAATTTGTAAATTATTTGATTTAGGAAAAAAAAACAGAATTTGTCACAGTTGCTATTGGCATTTTAATTGAAATTACAATTAAATAAAATTGATTGAAAATATTTATGGAATGTTTATTTTTTTAATAAAAATTATTAGCAAAATATATTTTATTTTTTAAAATATTAATACAACATTGGAAATAAAATATAGAAATGCTTGCTTTAAAATCGATTTATCAATAATCCTAAACAATGAAAATTTTAGTCATTATATTCCTAGAGGATTTGAATGGGGCCTAAATCTTTAAAAATTCAAATTTTTCTGACTTTTTAAAATCGAGTCAAAACTTCTAAGGCCAGCAACTTGGAAATAAAATATAGAAATACTTGCTTTAAAATCGATTTATCAATAATCCTAAACAATGAAAATTTAAGTTTTTGTAATCCTAGAGGATTTGAATGGGGCCTAAATCTTTAAAAATTCAATTTTTTCTGCTTTTTAAAAATCGAGTCACAACTTCTAAGGCCAGCAACTTGGAAATAAAATATAGAAATGCTTGCTTTAAAATCGATTTATCAATAATCCTAAACAATGAAAATTTTAGTCATTATATTCCTAGAGGATTTGAATGGGGCCTAAATCTTTAAAAATTCAAATTTTTCTGACTTTTTAAAATCGAGTCAAAACTTCTAAGGCCAGCAACTTGGAAATAAAATATAGAAATACTTGCTTTAAAATCGATTTATCAATAATCCTAAACAATGAAAATTTATGTTTTTGTATTCCTAGAGGATTTGAATGGGGCCTAAATCTTTAAAAATTCAAATTTTTCTGACTTTTTAAAATCGAGTCAAAACTTCTAAGGCCAGCAACTTGGAAATAAAATATAGAAATACTTGCTTTAAAATCGATTCATCAATAATTGTAAACAATGAAAATTTAAGTCTTTATATTCCTAGAGGATTTGAATGGGGCCTAAATCTTTAAAAATTCAAATTTTTCTGACTTTTTAAAATCGAGTCAAAACTTCTAAGGCCAGCAACTTGGAAATAAAATATAGAAATACTTGCTTTAAAATCGATTTATCAATAATCCTAAACAATGAAAATTTATGTTTTTGTATTCCTAGAGTATTTGAATGGGGCCTAAATCTTTAAAAATTCAAATTTTTCTGACTTTTTAAAATCGAGTCAAAACTTCTAAGGCCAGCAACTTGGAAATAAAATATAGAAATACTTGCTTTAAAATCGATTTATCAATAATCCTAAACAATGAAAATTTATGTTTTTGTAATCCTAGAGGATTTGAATGGGGCCTAAATCTTTAAAAATTCAATTTTTTCTGCTTTTTAAAAATCGAGTCACAACTTCTAAGGCCAGCAACTTGGAAATAAAATATAGAAAAACTTGCTTTAAAATCGATTTATCAATAATCCTAAACAATGAAAATTTAAGTCTTTATATTCCTAGAGGATTTGAATGGGGCCTAAATCTTTAAAAATTCAAATTTTTCTGACTTTTTAAAATCGAGTCAAAACTTCTAAGGCCAGCAACTTGGAAATAAAATATAGAAATACTTGCTTTAAAATCGATTTATCAATAATCCTAAACAATGAAAATTTAAGTCTTTATATTCCTAGAGATTTTGAATGGGGCCTAAATCTTTAAAAATTCAAATTTTTCTGACTTTTAAAAATCGAGTCAAAACTTCTAAGGCCAGCAACTTGGAAATAAAATATAGAAAAACTTGCTTTAAAATCGATTTATCAATAATCCTAAACAATGAAAATTTATGTTTTTGTAATCCTAGAGGATTTGAATGGGGCCTAAATCTTTAAAAATTCAAATTTTTCTGACTTTTTAAAATCGAGTCAAAACTTCTAAGGCCAGCAACTTGGAAATAAAATATAGAAAAACTTGCTTTAAAATCGATTTATCAATAATCCTAAACAATGAAAATTTATGTTTTTGTAATCCTAGAGTATTTGAATGGGGCCTAAATCTTTAAAAATTCAAATTTTTCTGACTTTTAAAAATCGAGTCAAAACTTCTAAGGCCAGCAACTTGGAAATAAAATATAGAAAAACTTGCTTTATAATCGATTTATCAATAATCCTAAACAATGAAAATTTATGTTTTTGTAATCCTAGAGGATTTGAATGGGGCCTAAATCTTTAAAAATTCAAATTTTTCTGACTTTTTAAAATCGAGTCAAAACTTCTAAGGCCAGCAACTTGGAAATAAAATATAGAAATACTTGCTTTAAAATCGATTTATCAATAATCCTAAACAATGAAAATTTATGTTTTTGTATTCCTAGAGGATTTGAATGGGGCCTAAATCTTTAAAAATTCAAATTTTTCTGACTTTTAAAAATCGAGTCAAAACTTCTAAGGCCAGCAACTTGGAAATAAAATATAGAAAAACTTGCTTTAAAATCGATTTATCAATAATCCTAAACAATGAAAATTTATGTTTTTGTAATCCTAGAGGATTTGAATGGGGCCTAAATCTTTAAAAATTCAAATTTTTCTGACTTTTAAAAATCGAGTCAAAACTTCTAAGGCCAGCAACTTAGAAATAAAATATAGAAATACTTGCTTTAAAATCGATTTATCAATAATCCTAAACAATGAAAATTTAAGTTTTTGTAATCCTAGAGGATTTGAATGGGGCCTAAATCTTTAAAAATTCAAATTTTTCTGACTTTTAAAAATCGAGTCAAAACTTCTAAGGCCAGCAACTTGGAAATAAAATATAGAAAAACTTGCTTTAAAATCGATTTATCAATAATCCTAAACAATGAAAATTTATGTTTTTGTAATCCTAGAGGATTTGAATGGGGCCTAAATCTTTAAAAATTCAAATTTTTCTGACTTTTTAAAATCGAGTCAAAACTTCTAAGGCCAGCAACTTGGAAATAAAATATAGAAAAACTTGCTTTAAAATCGATTTATCAATAATCCTAAACAATGAAAATTTATGTTTTTGTAATCCTAGAGGATTTGAATGGGGCCTAAATCTTTAAAAATTCAAATTTTTCTGACTTTTTAAAATCGAGTCAAAACTTCTAAGGCCAGCAACTTGGAAATAAAATATAGAAATACTTGCTTTAAAATCGATTCATCAATAATTCTAAACAATGAAAATTTAAGTCTTTATATTCCTAGAGGATTTGAATGGGGCCTAAATCTTTAAAAATTCAAATTTTTCTGACTTTTTAAAATCGAGTCAAAACTTCTAAGGCCAGCAACTTGGAAATAAAATATAGAAATACTTGCTTTAAAATCGATTCATCAATAATTCTAAACAATGAAAATTTAAGTCTTTATATTCCTAGAGGATTTGAATGGGGCCTAAATCTTTAAAAATTCAAATTTTTCTGACTTTTTAAAATCGAGTCAAAACTTCTAAGGCCAGCAACTTGGAAATAAAATATAGAAATACTTGCTTTAAAATCGATTTATCAATAATCCTAAACAATGAAAATTTATGTTTTTGTAATCCTAGAGGATTTGAATGGGGCCTAAATCTTTAAAAATTCAAATTTTTCTGACTTTTTAAAATCGAGTCAAAACTTCTAAGGCCAGCAACTTGGAAATAAAATATAGAAATACTTGCTTTAAAATCGATTTATCAATAATCCTAAACAATGAAAATTTATGTTTTTGTAATCCTAGAGGATTTGAATGGGGCCTAAATCTTTAAAAATTCAAATTTTTCTGACTTTTTAAAATCGAGTCAAAACTTCTAAGGCCAGCAACTTGGAAATAAAATATAGAAATACTTGCTTTAAAATCGATTTATCTGATTTCACTTATCATTTTCAATTCACTAAGCGCCATCTTTAATTTTTTTTCATAATCGTATATTAAAATTATCTTAGGTATGAATTTTATTTTTTAAATATATAATGAAAAAAACTAAAGATGGCGCTTAGTGAATTGAAAATGAAAAGTGAAATCTGATAATCTAAATTATGTATAATTTTAAATTTTAAACACTAAAATGATTCATCTTTGTCATGTATTTAAGTATGATAATTTTTTTATAAAAAATGCTAATTAAAAATACATTTTATACTTAATGAGCTGCCTCTTATGATCACTTATGATCGTTTCCTTAATATGATTAGGTTACTGGACGAGTAACCTCACCTTCGGGTGGAAATAGGAAAGAAATACATTTTTTGAAAACTTAATTAATTAACCTCAGATTTTCACAGATAAAGAATTTTGCTTTTATTCATGAAATTAGGATTAAGAAATTGTATTCTTTGCCGTCAAAATAGAGCTTTTCAAAAAATTTACAAAAATTTTTTTAAGAATATATTAAACATATCACACAAAAGATTACGCTAATCAAAAATGGCAGAAAAAACGAACAAAAGAAAAGACTCCCAACACGAAGCTTCAATTAACGAAGAAAAAAGTTTGGAATCGAAAGTTTTGGTTGTATCTTCATCGTGCAACGAAGGAAGAGTGCTTTTGAAGAATACTGACGGATCGAATAGCCTTTTGGCTTTTCAAAAAAGTCCTAAAAAGAATGAAACAAAGAACCTGAGTTTTGATTCTAATAAAGCGGATGAAAATAACAAATCAATGATTGAAGAAATTTTGGTTTAATTTTATTTTTCTTGCCTTTTAATTTTTGATTTGTTTTAAACATAAATATATTAGAATTCATCGAAAGATTTAATCAACACAACATTCAAACGAATCGGACTAGTATTTAATAAATCATTTGATAAAAATGATCAAGTATTATTATTATTTTAATTCATTTATTATATTTGCTATATCTTTTTTAATTTCCAAGATGGCATATGAAGCTTCTTCTTCACCAGCTGAAAGTTCAAGCTTTAATTTTGGTCAATTTGTCAATTCAAAAGAAGAACAGGAAATTTCGAAATTGAGAAAAGAACTGTTTCAAGCAAATTCGATAATCAACACGCAAAAATTGACGTTTGAATTTAACCAAAGTAACTTGCAAGATAGTTATTCAACACAGGTTAACTGTCTAAATGAAACAATAAGAATTCTAAGTGTAGATAATTTTAAAATTAGATTTAAAGATTATAATTTTTTTTAAATTTAGTCAAGTATCGAAAGAACAAAGAATAACAACGAACTCTACATGGAAGAAATAGAAGAGAGGGAAAAAAGTTTTACAAATGAAATTGATAGGCTAAAACTGATAATAAAGAACAAGTAAATTTTTTTAATTAAATAAAAATAATTTTTTTTAATAAAAAATTCAAGCCAAGCGACTTTGTTACGGAAAGATATTGAAATCGATGAACTTATTAAAAAATTAAACAATTCATCTGATCAAGCATCAAAAAGAATAGTTTTACAAGACGAAATCAAAGAGCTCCATGATAAAAAGCTTGAATTGGAACAGAGATTAACAGAAGAAGTTAAATTTAATCAAGAAGTAAATGAAGAAAAAACGATGCTCACAAATGAAAAGCATAATTTAAAGAACAAATTGAAAGAAAGTGAAGAAACCTATGCTAACGAAATAAGCCGGATAAACGAAATAACTGAAAAGTTTGTCTTTAAATAAAATTTCCTGAAAATAATCTTAAATTAATTTAATTTATCAAGAAAAACAAGAGTAATTGAGACTCTCCAAGAAAGAATTAAATCGTTAGAAAGCATTAAAAACGCTTTTGAAGAAGATTTAAAAGAAAAGTAACATTTTTAAAAAAATTAAGAATTTAAATTAAAATTTTAAAAAGGAAGGAGGAAATAAAAATGCTTGAAGAGAAGGCTAGTAACCTGAACACAACGGAAGTTGCTGACATTGAAAAGATCAAATTTGAAAATGAATCAATCAAAATTGATCTTGAATGTGAAAGAAAGAATTGGTAGGACAAAAAATTATTTTAAGGCTACAGTCCTGGTAATTTACTTGTCACACGATTTCATATGATATCAGCTGACCTCATCTGATGCAGTCTGTTATCATCTGATATCAGTTTTCATCATAATTCCTCGGAATTCATAATGTTTGTAATTTTCTTAATGATATCATGTGATTTAAACTGATTGAAGCTGATAGGAGATGATATCATTTGGTCATAAATTCTGATACAAACTGATATCAGCTGATGTCATATGATATCATGTGACAAGTAAATTTCCGGGACCATAGTAATACTAATAGGTTTTAAATTAAAGAGACGAACTTTATGAAACAATTACGGATCTAAAACAGCAAATTTTAAACAATGAAGCTTTGAACAAACAAGAATACGCAGATTTAAAAGACGAATTGATAGCAGCAAAAGAAACAATAAAAGTTGTAACAAAAAATGAAGGAAAGGGATTAACATCGAAAATAGAAAAAATAAACAATTTGAGGCATGAATTTCTTAAATTCTCTGATATTATTTTATTTTTAAAATATCTGTTAAAGGAGTGAGAGAATAAATATTCTAAATTCAAAATTAAAACAAGAGAAAAAAAAATTTAAAAACTTCTACGAATTAACGGAAAATAAAATTTTTGGTATTAGAGAAGAAATGAAGGCTGGAGCTGAACTAATATTTTTAGAAAAGTAAATTTTAAATAATTTAATTGTTTTTGTTTAATTAAACGATTTGAGTTTTAAGGGACAAGCGAATAGAAGAACTTGAATCGGAAATAAGATCGATCAAATCCCAAGAGTCCGAAAAGCTTTCGAAATCTATCCAAGAAAAGTAACTAAATGTGTATTTTTTAAAACAATAATGCTAATGCATTTTTTTTAAAGAGACAGCAATTTTTCAAATTTGAAAGAATCATTCGACCAGCTAAATGCAGAAAAAGTCGAACTTGAAAGAAGCACTGTTCAAAAGTAAATTTTAAATTAATTTAATTGTTTTTGTTTAATTTAACGATTTGAGTTTTAAGGGACAAGCGAATAATTGATTTAGAGGCCGAAATAGCATTGATGAAATCTCGACAATCCCAGGAGCTTTCTCAATCTATCCAAGAAAAGTAACTAAATGTGTATTTTTTAAAACAATAATGTTAATGCATTTTTTTTAAAGAGATGACAATTATTCAAATTTAAAAAAGTCATTCGACCAGCTAAATGCAGCAAAAGTTTACTTCGAAAGAAGCTCTATTCAAAAGTAAATTTTATAAAATTTAGATTCCACTGTTTTATTTAACTATTTGAATCTAAGGAACCAGCAAATAATTGATCTAGAGGCCGAAATAGCATTGATGAAATCTCGACAATCCCAGGAGCTTTCTCAATCTATCCAAGAAAAGTAACTAAATGTGTATTTTTTAAAACAATAATGTTAATGCATTTTTTTTAAAGAGATGACAATTATTCAAATTTAAAAAAGTCATTCGACCAGCTAAATGCAGCAAAAGTTTACTTCGAAAGAAGCTCTATTCAAAAGTAAATTTTATAAAATTTAGATTCCACTGTTTTATTTAACTATTTGAATCTAAGGAACCAGCAAATAATTGATCTAGAGGCCGAAATAGCATCGATGAAATCTCGACAATCCCAGGAGCTTTCTCAATCTATCCAAGAAAAGTAACTAAATGTGTATTTTTTAAAACAATAATGTTAATGCATTTTTTTTAAAGAGATGACATTTATTCGAATTTAAAAAGCTCGTACGACCAGCTAAATTCAGCTAAATTCGATCTCGAAAGAAGCACTGTTCAAAAGTAAATTTTAAATTAATTTAATTGTTTTTGTTTAATTTAACGATTTGAGTTTTAAGGGACAAGCGAATAATTGATCTAGAGGCCGAAATAGCATCGATGAAATCTCGACAATCCCAGGAGCTTTCTCAATCTATCCAAGAAAAGTAACTAAATGTGTATTTTTTAAAACAATAATGTCAAAGCATTTTTTTTAAAGAGATGACATTTATTCGAATTTAAAAAGCTCGTACGACCAGCTAAATTCAGCTAAATTCGATCTCGAAAGAAGCACTGTTCAAAAGTAAATTTTAAATTTATTTAATTGTTTTTGTTTAATTTAACGATTAGAGTTTTAAGGGACAAGCGAATAATTGATCTAGAGGCCGAAATAGCATTGATGAAATCTCGACAATCCCAGGAGCTTTCTCAATCTATACAAGAAAAGTAACTAAATGTGTATTTTTTAAAACAATAATGTTAATGCATTTTTTTTAAAGAGATGACAATTATTCAAATTTAAAAAAGTCATTCGACCAGCTAAATGCAGCAAAAGTTTACTTCGAAAGAAGCTCTATTCAAAAGTAAATTTTATAAAATTTAGATTCCACTGTTTTATTTAACTATTTGAATCTAAGGAACCAGCGAATAATTGATCTAGAGGCCGAAATAGCATCGATGAAATCTCGACAATCCCAGGAGCTTTCTCAATCTATCCAAGAAAAGTAACTAAATGTGTATTTTTTAAAACAATAATGTCAAAGCATTTTTTTTAAAGAGATAACAATTTTTCAAATTTGAAAGAATCATTCGACCAGCTAAATGCAGAAAAAGTCGAACTTGAAAGAAGCGCTTTTCAAAAGTAAATTTTATATAATTTAGATTCCACTATTTAAGTTTACGTTTTAAATTAAAAAGGGACCAGCGAATAAGTGATCTTGAAAATGATTTTTCAACGTTTCGTGATCATTTTAATTTTAAAGAGAGTTCTTTTGTTGAAGATCAAATAATCGCTTTGAATCCATTAAATTCGAAATGCCTCACTCCTGGTTGTAATGGGGAAAAAAATATTAATCCTAAATATTCTAATCATTACAAGTATAATTTTTTTACAAAAATATTTTCAAAATGAAACTTTTTTTTTAAATTTATTTTTTTTAGAGTTAAATATTGTCCGTTAAACCCTGCAAATAAGAAAATACTTGATCTTGAGAGAACGAATTTTTCATTAGAAAAGAGACTTAATGAATTAAAAAATGATTTAAAAGATTACCCATCGCAACTCTCTAATAAAAATTTTCAAATAAATGAACTCAAAGAAGATATTCGAAATAAATTGCTTTTAATCGAAAAAATGCGTATTGAGATTGGTAACTATTTTTAAAATTTTAAAACTATCTTACTATAATTTTTATTTTTTGTGCTGATAGAAAGCAAAAAAAGTGACACCTTAGCTGAAAGCGAAACCGCCGAATGTTCATCTAGTGGTAAAAAGAGATCAGCAGTCGGAGTTTACACTAGTAGAGGGAGCGCTAATGGGAAAATTGTTTTTAAAGGTCCAAAAGATGGATTCTACTATATTAATGATTCAGGACCACATTATATTACTGCTCGTGTCGATAAGTGCGTCGACTTTTACAAAAAAACCAAAACATTTTAAATTTTTTATTTTTTTGTCCTTAATTTTTTGTCTTTTTATTTATTTTTTTAATATTCAGAGATGATCTATGACGTTCGAGTCTTTGATACTGCCTAGGAAGAGTTCTAGGAACTTCTTTTAAAAATATCTTCATTCACGATTTTTAGAGATGAATAACCGAATACCCATCTTTGATTATAAAGTTTGAAATTATGTCTTCAGGAAGTAATTATTGTCAATAAGTGACATGCAATATCAAAATGGTACTAAGTATGAAAACTTGAGACCAATTTTTTCATTCTAATAATCAGAGATGAGTTAAAGGTTTGAATATCTCTTTAAATTGTAATTGAAGGTTTTTTAATTGAGGGACCGAAAAACTATTCCAGGCAGAAATTGACAGCTAATCGAGATCATAACTGAATATGTGTTCACGATGACGTTCGTTATAATTTTATCAAACCAAACGGTTTCGAAAAATCTACAAACCGAGTTAACTATATTGATTATTTTCTTAATTTCTTATTTTAATTTTAAATCTTTTTTTTAAATTTATTTTTTCTTTATTTGTTTTATATCAAACTCCATTACAGTCTTCCCTCGTTAATCCGAACTATTTGGTTGAGAATTTTTTTGTCGGTTTAACGAAAATGTCGGATTATTGAGGTGTTATCAAATAGTAAAATATTAAAGCTTGAAATTTTAGAAATTTCTGTTAAAAGATGATTCCGAATTAGCGAGGGTCGGATTAGTGAGGTTAGACTGTAATTAATAAAGTCTTTGGCCACTAATAGACGAACAGTTAATTAGTATGGCTTATTGGCAAAATATGCTACATGACACAGTGTTAGTTTTGGATAGTATTGTACCATTTTTAAATATTGTTTATTTATTTATTTATCTATTTATTTATTTAAATCTTTTATTTATTTATTTAAAGTCTGTTACAAAACTTTGCCACCACTGTATTTATTTATTTATATATTTATTTATTGATGGTTAAATAAAAAAATTTATGAGTTCTATTTATAGTTTAAATTGAAACATTTTTAATTTTAAATAAATAACAATTGTGATCTTCTCCACCCCCCCACCCATAAAAATTCTGAATTTTTAAGCGGACTCCTGAATGATCAAGAATAAACATTAAAAAATAAAAAAATATTAAACCTCACCCAACTTAAAGATGATGATTCTGTGACTTTATTGCGAATCTTTAGGACTAATTTAATTTTATGTACGGTCTGTATTCCCATATTATTCATTGATTAGGTCTCAATCCATAAATTTGTTTTGGCGCTTCGACGGTTCGTGAGCTTAAGAAAGATCACTAAATTTTTCAGCTCACGAACCGTCGAAGCGCCTTTTTTTTTCAAAGAATAAGAGACATAATCAATGAATAACCATTCCTTTTAGTCTTTGAAAGGTAAACAAAGAACAAAGCTCTTAGAAAAAAAAGCTCCAGTGGTGCCTTCAGTAAAAAAGTCTCGTTACTCGCAAATATAAAGCTCTGTTTCGTGTATCTTATATAATATTTTATTACAGCACTGCTAGTGGAAAAAAGGCCCAACGTACCGTACCGTACCAAAACTTTGACTCTTGCTTGTGTGTTCATTATAAGGAGCACTATACCTAAAAATAAATAAATAAATAGAACTCATTCAGTCTAATATTTTAGTACCAAAGGATATTTCGCGAATTTTGAAAAAGTTTTTGTCTCCAATTTTTTTCAAATATTACGTGACCAGTGTTGGTCATCTTTCAACAAAAAAAATTTGGTCCGAAAACCCCTAACACCCGACTTTTTAATCGTTTCATTTATTTAAAAAAAATTAATTGCAAAATTAAGCTTACAAAATATTAGCAAATATAAATTGATCTAGGTATCGATAAATTCTGATATTCATCAAATAAGTAAATATACATATTATCTGAATTTTATTAAATTTTAAAAAAGTTTAATTGTTCTTTTTATTGAACAAATATTTAATCATGAATATTTTGCTTTGCTATGAAAAAAATTGCTATGAACTTCACAACGCCTTTTCTTAAAACAACTTGGAAAAACTTAATTATGGAATTATTATGACCAGAGCTTTTCTTGAATCTTTCCTAAAAATTCTAAATCTAATTCAAAAAACTTGGTCTCAGATTTTAAAAGAAATTAAATAATCTTGATTATTCTTAAAAACAAATTTTCCTAGAAGATTCGAAAAATAATTTGATCATCAGATTTACTAAAGAATATTATTTATCTTGTGGTATCTTGTTTTTTCTTATTTAGGACTTGTAGGATCAGATACCGTCCTTCATCAAGAACGTGTACCGTCCTGGATAGGAATTTAATCAAGAAATGAGTAGGATTCAAGAAAAGATTCGTTAAGAGATCTGTTTTAGGATCTTATCAGGAATAGTTTCCTGGGTGGATAGATTTCTCTCGGTGAAAAACGTAAAAGAAGAAAATCTTAAGTTAGACTATTTGTTTCTTTGTGGTGGTGATGGACTTGAGAAGGCGTATGAGCAGTACAAAGAAGCTGGTGATGATTGTGTGAAGATTAAAGAGAAACTGTCAACTCACTTTAATCCGACCGTTAACTCGACCCTGAACATTCTCCACTTTCGTGATACGTACCAATTCCCAGATGAGCCATTTGAAAGCTTTGTAAATCGTTTAAGAGAAAAAGCGAAAATATGTGACTACAGTGATCAAGATCGAGAGATAATAATTCAAATTGTGCACAAATCGGCGAATGAGAATTTAAGACGAAAGTTGCTAGAAAAGAAATTAAAGGAGATTAAACTCGAAGAAGTTGTTCAAATGGGTAAGTTGGAGGAGTCAATTGAAAACCAACTAAAGGAGATGGCGAAACGATGTGACCAAAATGCGAGCAGAGTTGAAGTTTATCAAGTTCAAAGTAACCAAAAGTCAAGTAATTCAAACAGCTTTACGAAAATTAAAAAGTGTTACAATTGAGGTCGTAATTATCCGCATAAATGCTAAAAATGTGGAGTGTCGGAAGTGTCATAAAATGGGTCATTTTGAAAAATATTGCCATGGGAAAAATGGTAATCGGAAGGGAGTCAACCGAGTGGAACAGGATGAAGATGACGACGAAGAATATAGTAAAAATGGTCGATCAGAGTGAACAATGTGATGCAACAGACTAGAGGAGGTTCACTACCTTTAATAAAGATGTTAATATGTGGGTCAGGCATTGGATTTACAGTGGATACTGGGGCTGAGGTGAACATAGTGGAAGAAGAACTTTCGATAAAGTCAAGTTTAAACCAAAGTTAACAAATACGAATGAAGATTTGATGGGATATGGCTCTAATGAATCGATTAAAACAAGGGGTAAATTCAAATCAAGAGTACGATATGGGGATCAATTTAAAGATTTTGAGTTTGTTGTAACAATGGGGAGACATGGTAATTTGTTAGGTTATCAGAGTAGTTTAGAATTGGGTAAAGTGAAAAAAACATGTGACAATAAGACAGAGGAAACAAGTGTTTGCAAACATTTAATGAACATGTTTAAGATTGGAGATAAAGTAGTTTTGAATGGACAAAGTGAAGCTCCAAATATATCCAGTTATCATCAAAAACCTTATGAAGTTGTTGCTTTTAAAGGTGAAATGATTGTGATAAAGAAAGATGGTCAAACTTTAAATAAAAGTCAATCTTTGATAAAACATTTTAGACCTAGACTGGAACAAAAATTCAAGGATGATCCAGTGTGGTTGCTGTCTGATTTCTTGTTCGATGAAGACGACTTAGTATTAATCAATGATTTGGAACTTGACGAAGAAGTGGACATGAACGAAGAAAACTTGGTTAATGTAAATGTTGATGAGGATAATGAACATTCTACTATGGGTGTAATGACTCAAAATAGTCAAACCGTAATTGTCAATGACGAAGCTAGATATGATACGGAGAAGGTAGATGATAAGGTCAACAGTTTGGATACTACTGGAGAAGAAGACAGTAACCGTAGACCGACTCGAGCAACTAAAAAGCCTGATCTGTTTGGAAAACCGGTGTGTTATGGTTAAGAATTAACAAGTGAAAAATGATCTTGTCTTGATTATAAGTTAAATTTTGTTTTTAAAATTATTTATTTATCTTTTTTTTGCTTGTATTATTCAAACTTTCTATTTTTAAACATTAAGTTTAAAATTAAAAAAAAATTAAGGGGAAGATGAAGTGTCTTGATTAAGTGCTTAGCGTTAAGCTAAATATAAACTGTTTGAACACAAACTTGCCAAGCCTTTATAAGTTGTTTGCAGTTTCTAAATTACAAACAGTTTGCACTCGACACTAATTTTACATTTATTTAATCTCGTGTTTTTGTTATGAAATCTAACTTTATAATTTCATTTATTTATTTTCATTACACATAATAATCTGCTCCTTAGAGTGGCCACTTTCCTTATAGGTTTTAGATTTAAATAAAAGCTTAAACTTAAATATTGTTCTTGTTTTATCCAGTTTGGTAAACATTTCAGGTGGCATATCTGTATTTACACTGGCATCTTTAAACTGGTTCGTTTTGACAATTGCTCTACATGGGTCAACTACCAATTCACTCTTTTTTCTCCTATTATCGTAATCAAAAACAGAAGCGTCCGTTTGTGTTGATCTTGAGACCAACGAAACCATTTCGACACTCTTTTCTAACTCTTCGACTTCATCTTCGTCAGTAGATGATGAGCGTTTAATATTTTTAATTCTGTTTCGTTGAATAACAAACTCATCTTACAAAAAATTCTGGCGATGTTGTGATCTCTTTTGTCTCTCTTGGTCTAACTCGACGAACTCTTGTAATTTCGAAACCAACTTATGAATATTACTGATATGTAACATTTATCATTTTCATCACCTTTCCGCTTATTTGAGAATGTTTAGGGCGGATTTAAGTTTTCTTTATTGTCTTTTATAAAAATTTGATTTGGGTCTCGAAATTTGTCGCTTTGCTTCCTCATTTCGTTCAATTGTCACACACATTATTAAAATCCGTAAAGTGTAAGTTATTTGCTGATGATAGGAAGTAAATAAACATAATTAGAAATCCAAAAGATCAAGAAGAATTGCAATAAAATATCAACAAGTTAATCATTAAACAATCGATTTCAATATGATTTTACTTCGAAAATGTTTTTCAATTCTTCTAAGCGAAGTCATAAAAGCTAAAAAGTGATGATTTTGAATTGATTTTTTGTGTGTATTAATCAGTATATAATGACTTTTCATTTTAAAAAATTCATAAAAAAAAATTTAGGAGTTTTGACCAGGAATTTTGTTGTGTGTGAAAATCTTTTTTTTGGTTGTGATAATGAAGATTTTTGGTTGTCAAAAGGTTTTCCCTATAATTTATTAAATTACTTTGACAAATCTAAATTAAAGTCTGAATAGTATGGGAAGCTCTATAATACAGTGAAGTTGTTGAAGATAATTATGAGGACTTTCGATTTTGTTTTTATCTTTTTTGGTTCTAATTTTATCTTCCAAAAATTGTAACTTTCTTTTTCGTTTCACAAGGACTCTGTTTAAACAATAAAAACAAAGGAGGAGTTTTTATGTAGTCCTCATTATGACTTCACATGCTTTCTAAAAATGCATCTAGATTTGCTGCTTTATACTTGAAAATTTTTTCGAGTATAATGAACAGAAAACTTCAATTTAAATTTCAATTTCTATCTTTCTTTTTTCTTTTCCTTATTATTTTGTAAAGGCTAGAAGTGGTCATTTAATTTAATAAAGATAATTATATAAAATATATTTTCTTTTTTTGTTGTGTCTCTACCCCTAGCCAAACTTATGGTTTAAAGTCAAGGAAAGCCGAAACTTGTACTTTAAAAAAATATTAAATAGAAAATCTGAACTCAAGAACTAGACGATACGGTGACGAGATAAATTGGCTTGAAATTTTGGTAATTATAAAATAATTTTATTTTAAATCTTTTAGTTTAATTTTTTTTCAAGTGGTTTGAAAACATTGATTTTTTGGCTTTATAAGAGACCTTACCGAAATATATCATAGCTGTAATGGAATAATAGGACCACTTCGTAAATTTCTGATATGCGATAATCCTGAAATCAAGTTTTTGACTGAGATTGGCGGATTAATGAAAATTTAAACAAAAGATATTTATTGTAAAAAAATACTTAAAAGTCATGAATGGCGGACCGCCTGATGTTAACTTGAAGCAACGTTAATTTGGCGACGTTTTTTGGTGTTTTAGGGGATGAGAAAAATTTTTGTTTGTTTAGAATAAAGTTAAATTCGTGAACTTTATTATTTTGAAGAGACTACATTGTTCAAACAAAAATTTAAATGAAAAAAAAAAAATGAAAGCAAAATTTCAATTTTTTATTATTCTAAATTACTGAGTCATTTTTATATGTAATAGTAGATTTAAGTGGTGAAATATTTTTTGTCGAATTAACGAGGTAGTTTTAATGGATCCACGTGGGAATGGTTATCGGAATTCATACTACTGTCGGAAAAACGAGGGAACCAGATAGTCGTGTGGTCTGATTAACGAGGGAAGACTGTATTTCGAATTTGTGTAATATTATGTCACGCATTCAATCGACTTATACCTCCTGTAATGCAAATAATGCGAGATTTAGGAAACATGTAAAAATATCATTCGAATTATGAAGAAAAGGTATCCCGAAAAGGCATTGTGAAGTTTAGTACAAAAGAACAGAACAATTTTGAAAAATTGAAATAATTTTTTATCTGTTGGTCTTATGACGGATCTGCGCATGTAACAAAGTGTAACAAACTTTGTTACACCACTGAGTAAACTCTGCAAAAACTCTGCAGTCTAATTGCGCATTTAGTTTCAATACTTTTTAATAGTGTGCATTTTGCAGAGACTTTGCATAAATTTAGCAGAGGTTGCCCAATGGTGTAACAAAGTTTGTTACACTTTGTTACATGCGCAGATCCGTCATAAGACCAACAGATAAAAAATTATTTCAATTTTTCAAAATTGTTCTGTTCTTTTGTACTAAACTTCACAATGCCTCCCGAAAAAATTAACCGAATCACACTATTCGTCTAAACGAGTTTTCTTTTAAAACGCGTTAAAACGGCGATACACCCTTTGTTTAAACACGTTTATGGGAATTCTTCAAGTAAGTGATTTTACGCTCAAAAAAGAATTTAAAAAAACACATTTTGACATTTCGATTTAGAAAAAAATTGTAATATATAATAAAACTACAAAAGAAATACCGCAAAAAATTTTATTGGTGTAAACCATATTTTATTTTAAAAAAATTATAAAAAAAATTACAGAAAAAGATTAGAAAAAAAACATAATTTTAAATTAAGTCAACACTAATATTAGTAAATTAAGGAATATAATTTATTAAATAATGAGAAAATACAAGTAATATTCTGGATTATTCATACTATCATAAAGAAACCAGTTATTAAACACATCGTCCGAATCAACATAGCTTGGGTTAAAATTTAAAGATTCGCTGTGTTTTTCGGGATAAAATGGAGCATTTGGAAGTACATAATAGTCAGGCATATAAAGGCCAGACAAATTATATTTACCAAAAATTAAGGTTTTGAAATTCAGTTATATGAAAATCGTTTAATCACTCGGAATTATTTAGCTGTAAAATTCTCATTGAGATTGGAATCCGCTCATGTTCACTCTAATGGCGTTCTTCTAAAACTAGAATATCGTCACTGTCATCTAATTTTGATGTTTTTGGTTGGTTTGTTTGTTCAATTTCGACTGGCTGAATTTTTATTAAATGTCGAATTGTGAACACTTGTAACTCATTGAATAAGACTTAACATACGGGTTGATCTTTAACGATGAAGTTTTTGTATTTGAATGATTGCGTGATTGTAATTGAGGCTTGGTCGTTCATCTTAAACATCGTTGTCAAGATCGAATTTGATGATACCGTATAAGTACCGTATAAATACATTGTTTGATGTATCTGAAAGTATTTTGAAGAGTTTGGCATGATATCCCTCGAGATGATTTTTAGTACGCGGTCCATCGTTTCGAAAATGATTCCATGTAAAAACGTATCTACCTTTTAACCAATTCTTGACGAAATATTTGATAAATTGTGATCTTTTTGATCACAAAATCCTTGATCACAAAATTTGTGATCAATCCAGACTAAAAATTGATCACAAAAATTTTATTGATCACAATAATTTTAATATATTTGCATATTTAGTAAATTGTTTAAATAAATAAGCATCAAACAGGAGATGTTTATTTTAGTGATGCTGAATCGGATTTTGAACTCGAAAATATAAACGATAACATAGAGTCTATTAGTAATTCACTAGGTAACATTAGTATTAATCAAGTAAAGCAAAAAGCAAACGAATATAAACTGGCTGCATTAACTGTTCCACAAATATCTGATGAAACAAGAATGATTGTCAAAAAAACTTTAAGTAAACACACGAGTCCATTAGAATGCGAGAAATGTGGTCAGCTAATGAAAAATGAAAAGGGGTTGAAAATTCATTTAGGCAAAAAGCACAAATAAGTTAATTTTATTTAGAAATTTTTTTTTTTTTATTATTAATTGATGTCTCGAATAAATTAAAGATCACGAAAATTTTTTTAGTGATCAAAAAAATTTTTTATGATCACAAATTTTGTGATCAACTGATCACAAAGTCAACATGACCCATTTAATGGAACCATCGAAAGCGCTCCAAATTTTCGAAACCAGGTTTTGAAATGTAAGTTTTCGTAGCACAACAATCTTTTATGACAATGTTCAAATAAGTACCGTATAAGAGCTTGGTTATAGTGAAACCAACATCCCAGCATTTTTGTTTTTTGGAAAACTATGGTAATTGCTTGCATCATTATTGGCTCAAAGTCACACAGTGTCTCTTCAAGTTTTAGGCCGTTTTTGTTGGAGTTGAAAATTTTTTGAAATAGACGAGGGCTTCGACATACGTTTCACGCTCTTTGTTTTGAAGAAGTATGTACCCCGGTGGAAAAATTTGATTTTAGTAGTATGCGTAAATCGAAAAGATTTGAAGGAAATAAGTTGGACACGTTTTGAATGTACCATCAAACTGCCATCGCTTTGAATTGCTTAGAATTCGGATACCAATTGGGGACATAAATATTAAAATTCGATTGGAATTGTTTTGGTTATCGAATTGAAGGAATTGTTGATTATTGGTATTGGCCTAACACTCGTTTATTTGTGTATCGTTTGTTGTTTTCGGATTGGCAAGTTTCGATTGCTTTCGATGATAGCTAAGACTCGATTTTTTTCCTGCGAACGGTTTCCAACTGACCGCTTTTGGTACCGTTGATGTTGGTAAATAAGTTGTTTGTTCTCAGTGTAAAATTATTTAATTGGTTTGACATTTTTTTTATGACAATTTTTGTCCATTCCCTCTTTTCGAGTTTATCTTACTTATTAAATCCATAATATTTAAAATAATCGGGCGTGAAAAAAATTAATCCTCATTCTTTTACGTTATGCTAATTTTTTAGGAAATACTACTAACAATAAAAAATTCCCACGCTAATTTTAAGTGTCATTTTTTCTAAAAAAATTCTCAGTTTATCTAAAAATCTGCGTATTCTTTTTTTTATATTCTTAACTTTGTTGAACTAATTAAATTAATTTCCGGTTATTTTATCTGTTGAACAGTTCTAACATGAAAAGACGATCATAGTTATAAAAGAATCGTGTCGTAGAGATGTTGTCATTCGATCTACCTCAGCTCCATAAAAAATAGGAGCTAAGCGTGTATACATGATATCTTAGTGATTAGAACGTTGGATGGCGAGTCGAGAGACTCAATTCCCTTCATATCACTAAAAATCAGAAAATATTCAACCATCAAATCGTGTTACAATCTCTTCGATATACTGGGGAAAAAAATTATAATGGAGCATCATTAGAAAAACAGAAAAAAAATTACACGGGGTTCTTTATTTTAGTAATGGGCACTCATCTAAAATTTTGAAAGAAAAAAGAGAGAGTTGTTCAAAATTGATCATAATATTTAGGTTAAGATTAAAGGGCTCCTCGCTAGCCTTATAAATATGCTCAGGTTCCAAATTCTAAAACACTAATGACATGATAGATAGTTCAATTCAAACCGTTGTCAAGTTGACACCGACGGTAATCTACATCTAAATATTCAGTACTCGAGAAAAAAGTGTCTCTCATCATTATCCCTTTAACTATTGGACTTCAAATTGCAAAAAGATAAGAAATTTACCCAGAACCTTTGGTGCATAAATTGTTAACTTTAATTTTATAAAAAGTGTCAATTGACACCGCGGTTATTTGATTGCTAAAAAAGTGATCCTCTATTCCTTTATTGGGCTAACAATCTTAACTTTTGGATCATCGCTGATGAAAAAAAAGGCCATCACCAGAGACGATATTAAATGCAAAATTCGATCCAAAGAACGAGATACAACGCGAATCAAGATAAAGTGTCTTAGATTTTTTAAAAAAACAGTGTTTGGAACAAAAGACATTCATTTCAAAATCGATATGGCATTGCAGATTACATTATTTCACATCATCGTTCCTTAATTTTTGCAATATGTGTCGACTCTGGTTATGATTTTTTTTTATTTACTATTCATTTTAGACGCAAATAAAGGTTCTCTATGATATGGCCCTGAAGTGTCATCCTAGAGAGTAGAAGAAAAAAAATCGTACCAGTGATTTTAGATTTATCTGAATAATTTTGTGATTTGTGAGAGGAAAAATTGAGACTGTTGGGCAGAATACTTCGCTTTCATTCGTTTCCCTAATTTTTTATTTCAAAATTAAAATATTGATGATTTTTATAAGCTTTTTTCCAGACGCTTACCGTAATCGGGGTACTCTAGTCTTTAATTATTTTAAATACATTTTTTTATTAATTGATTGAAATATCAAATAAGTTTTTTCTCTCTCAACAACTAACATTGTCGGCTGTTCAAATTTAAAAAATAATATTTAAAATTAGTTAATATGACCAGAAAAAAAATGAAATCAAAAATTTTTTTTCAACTTTGATAAATCATAGACATACCCCTCAAGACCCCATGAGAAATTTCTTTTTTGAAAAAAATTTAAGCGACTGTTTAATCCCATTTTTTTAACGAAGCGGCAATTCAACTTTTAAATCTTAGTAAACAAAAGAATTATGTTATCTGTGACAAAATACGTTAAAATTTAATAATATGGGTATAACCTTGTTTTTTTTTTAAAATGGACCTTGTGTTGAAAATTTTTCTTACTGATACCCACTGACAACATGCAATAAAAAAGGATTAAAACAAAATTTGATCAATCGATTATTGATTATCGAAAAAACTTCAAATAATCGACTATTTGCGGAGAATTGTTCGAATTTTTGAAGTACGTGTCCAAGAAACCCCATTCCAATAAGTTAAATTAAAATTAAGTTGCTCTTTTACTCCGCAAATCATGGAACTTAAATATTCAAGAACTCTCTCCTCTAAAGTTTGACCGGGGATCGAACCCGAGATGTTTGAATCACATTTAAATTTCGTTTTGTACAATACTCTAACCACAAATATTAAGTGATAATAAAATGGTTGATTAGGAATAAATCAAGAAAACAGCAATAAAACTCTGTTAAGACCTTGAATATAAAATTAATTACTTGCTATAACTTGGAGATTTAAACTAAAATTTTTATTTCATGATGTCAAAATAAACTTAACATAACACCAGTTTTAGACGAAAATCAATAATCGATTGATCAAATTTTGTTTTTAATCCTTTTTTATTGCATGTTGTGTAACATTTTTTGTTACATCATGTTACACTATTTTCGTAACCACATCTTCATTTCCTATAAAAAAAAAATATTCAAATTTTAAATTTTGAACTGAACTTTTTGAACGAACTCCACAATGCTTAATTTGAAAAGATCCTATACCTTGAACAAGTGTAAATTTCTAGTCAATACTATTTTTAAATCTTTCATCAATAAAATATCTTTAACTAAATATTTATCAAGGTGAATCTATCCCTTTCTAAATTAAAAAAATATTTCTTGGCTTAAATCTATATTCTTATAACCTATCAACTATAGAATTTAAAGCATCCAGTGATGGCAAAGGTTTTGTAACTGACCGTCATATGACGTCATTTGATGCCAAATGATGTCAAATGATGTCATTTACAAAATGACGTCATTTTTTTTATCTTTAAACGTGTCATTTGACGTCATTTGGCGTCATTTGATGTCAAATGATGTCATTTAAAAAATGACGTCAAATGAAGTCATTAAGTCAAGTTTTAATTAGAAAAACGTTCATTAAATTCAAAACTTCCACGCTTTCTGAATTTGTTATCTCTGATATTGTTACGACCTAGTAAACCTTAGAAAATCAATTTATTCATGGTGGTATTCTCGATTAGAAAACCGTAGAAAAGATATATAATTCGATAGTGAATATTTTATATTTGAAAAATCGGTTTTAGGCCCTTAAAATGGTGCAAAAAAGCCTGTTTTTTTTTTAATTAAAAGGATTAATATATAAATTTATATGTTTTCTAGGGTTTTTCTATACGAGGATTGAGAATTTGAAGTCAAAAAATGGTAATTCCAACTTATTTTTCGTTTCTAATTTTTATGAAATATGTTTGCCTTTTTCCTACACTGGTATACAAAAACAGCGCGTAGCCAGAATTTTTAAAATGGGAGAGATCCGATCAAAAATGGTCGCAAAAAATTTGAGTGTATAAAATTGATTTTTCTTTATTCTTAAAGTCTGTACACTCATTCTAAAATAGTTTAAGTAATTTACGATATCGGTATCCTATTTATCTTTTTTATACGTTCTAAGGCTCTAAGTGAGTATTTTAGAGGAATAAAGAGGTGCTGTCAAACTTTTACTTTTATGTTGTAGAAGCCCATAAGGAAACGTAATTGTAACCGAATATTAACCATTAAAAAAAATGATCACCAGAATGTTGGAGTGATTTTTTGTTAATTTCTTCGTTTAGAAAAACTTTAGCATCGGAGAAGTTCTCTGGATTTGGCTATACTAAAAACCAACTATATTAGTCCTTTAAGAATTTCTTTATTCGATTTTGAATTGATCTTAGTCATTTAATTTCTTTGATTAAGGAAGGCTCAACTTTTTAGAAAAAATTACTTAAAAATTGACTGAAAGAGGATATTTTGATGATTAAAATATCAATTAAGGTGAGGTGGTTTTAATTTAAAATTAATAAACCTTGAGCCACTCTATCTTTTCAAAAAGGAGGACTGAGCCCATCGATTTGGATATTGTGGCTTCCCTAGGAGGAGATGCGGTTTGTTCGAAAAATTCTCTTTTTTTCGTTTTCACCTGTGTATTGAACACTTAGGTAATCTTTTTTGAGCATTAGCAATGGACTCAGCGTCAATGGTAGCTTTTTAGCTTTCAGAACATATCTTTTCGTCAATTATATCTTTTTCCAATCGTGTTTACTAAATAAAGCACATTGAAATTTGGCAGAAAAAAGCAAAGGGGTATGGGAAAAATTTTTGATTTTTACCACCATGAATAAATTGATTTTCTAGGGTTTACTAGGTCGTAGAACACGGTAACAATATCAGAGATAACAAATTCAGAAAGCGTGGACGTTTTGAATTTAATGAACGTTTTTTTAATTAAAACTTGACTTAATGACGTCATTTGACATCAAATGACGCCAAATGACGTCAAATGACACGTTTAAAGATAAAAAAAATGACGTCATTTTGTAAATGACATCATTTGACATCATTTGGCATCAAATGACGTCATTTGACGGTCCGTTACAAAACCTTTGCCATCACTGTAGTTTTTGTAAAGAGATTCTTCTCTACAAAATAAATTTGAAAATTTGATTTATAGTCATATCTGTGTAATTCGAACAAAAATAGCTTTCATTCAAAAGTGGTTCGGATTAAATTATTCGACTTATCAAATTAACCGAATATCTATAATACTGAAAAAAAATGGGTTTAACAATAAAGTTTATTGTAAAAAATAAACTTAAAGTAATGTTTAAAGCTATAACGGTCGCTTAGGCAAACGAACTATTTTTAAAAAGAAACGACAAGCAGAGACGTTATTTGTGTTGAGTAAGATGTGAAATTTCTACACGCACGAATTAATTGATTTATTAAAAAAAAAAATAATTTTTTCTTCTTGTACATATTGTAATGTCAATTTAAGTCAGGGATTTTTTTTAAAAAATCCAGTATTATCAGTGCTTATTAAAAGATTCAAACACTTTATACCATGGACAGCCTCAATCTCATCAACTTCGACATCAAAATTTGAGATTTTCGATATGTCATTTTATCTATGAAGTCATCATTGACTGGCTGTATAGTTTTGTGCATTATAATCAAGATGATGTATTTTTTTTAGAAACATACGAGTTAAAAAAAACAAATGACATCAATTTTTTGGAATTTAGCCACCAAAATTTTGTCCGAATTTCAAATTAATCCGTATAACAAATTCGGATTATAAATTTTTTTAAAAACAGCTCTAATAGCAGGAAGCCATGAGCCACCTATTTTTGTTCGGATAATTAAAAAATTCGGATTATCGAGGGATGACTGAACTTAAAATTTTAAAACTTTTGATAAAATCCTCTTTCTCTATTTATATTTTTCCAATAGCTGAATTTACGTTTAAACCACAGATAACGGATAACAATAACTAATTGCCTATAAATTCATTTTCGAACTAGTTTGTGCATGGGAATGAATGTCCATTCCTTTAAACTCGTTTTTTTTTTTCGAACACGTGTTTTCGCGTTCAATACTGTTAAAACGCCATAAAACGCTTTATTTTACCAGTTTAAACGCTTTTTTGTTGCGTTTTAACGCGTGTAGAAACCGCTTTTATTTTTTTATTTTTTATCAAAATAATACAGTCAAACCTCGGTTATATCACTATGCACTTATATCAAGCCTCATTTATATCATCCAATAAAAAAAGACAAACGGCAGTCAATACTTTTACATTGAAATTTAGTCCAGTTATATCATGTTCACTTATATCATGTTTCATTTATATCATGCGTACAAAAAAGTCAAAAAACATTGTTTCTCATTATAAATTAACCCGTTTATATCATTTATGCGTCTAGACATTATTTTGTCATAAGTCAAAAAGCTAATAATTGATTGCAAGGTTATTAGAAAACAAAAAAATTACCTTTGAACTTTCACTAAAAGACAGTTTTATAGTCCTATGACTGAAATTACATTTAATTCGTATAGATTTAGTTTTTTAATTCAAAAAATAACATTTATCTTAAGTATTTCAATTTGATTGGTAACCCTAAACATGGCTTATTCTCAATGGACATTTTCACTTGTATCAAGTTTCACTTATATCATGTTTGACCCCCACGGACAAATAGGATGATATAACTGAGGTACGACTGTATTATTTTGATTTTTGTATTTCAGAATAACGGCTAGGCTTATTTTTCTTAGGTTATGTTTTATCAAATTAATATTCACAAGGAAATTTTTTTTAATTAATTAATAATTTAATAAATTCTTTAACAGTAAACAAAAAATTGCGATTCCAAATCAAAATTTAATGTTTACTCTTACATCAGTGAAAGATAAATGAAATTTTTTAATTATAAAAATCTAATTTTTTTTTCTAAGTTCGCAATTTGTTAGATTAATATTTTATCAGTTCGCATTCAAATAAAAAAGTTTTTTTCGAATTTAAAAAAAAATGGAAAATTGGATCAAAAAAAAAATATTTTTCACGCTTATTTTGATATCTGCTAATTGTATATCAAATGTATTTTTGTATCAAAGCACAAAATATTTAGGTTGCTTTAAGGACCAGTCAACAAGAGATTTATCATTGACAACTAAAAAATCAAAATCAATGACTTTAGAATTTTGCTTTTTGTACTGTGCCACATTTAAAGCAAAGTTTGCGGGCTTACAATATTAGTAAGGTTTCATTCAAATATCTGAATCAAATTTAATCGACCACTTTTTTACACTTAAGCGAAGAGTGCTTCTGTGATAATAAGTATGGGAGGTATGGTCAAACAGGTGCTGTTTGTGATTTTTATTGCAAGGGAAATGCGAAACAAAAATGTGGCGGAAGTTGGGCAAATAGTGTTTATGAAATCGCATGTAACTATTTAGTTCTTATAAAATCTGAATTAATTTTATGTTTATTATAGACCCTACAACGACCACTCGAAGCACGTTAACAACAACAACAACAACGACAACTCGAACTACATCAACCAGAACAACAACAGCTCTTCAGACAAAAATTATAACGACAAATAATTTTACAATTTTTGACGAAATTTTCACAACTGAAAACACAACTGAATTCATAACAACAGAAATGCTCACTCCAATAAGTAAATATTAAGAGGAATCATTTTTCAAAATTTTTAATTCTTTATTCTAAAGTGGGTTGGTCTGTTTGTCAACCTGTCGTAATAGTTGGAATTCCGTTTACAATTGTTCTAGAATACGATGATTTAGTTGGTGAAGTTTACATAGAAATACCTGAAATTGGGATAAAAGAGTTTAATTTAAGCGAGTCAAAACAAATAAATCTAACCGAGATTATATCATATTCTGGAATATTTTATTACAAAGCGTATGACTCTCAAAATAGAACAAAAGCTACTTGTGAAACATTTGCAATGTTCAATTATACTGACAGTGCTTTACGGAGTTTTAATGTTGATTTAGAAGACTATGAAATGATTAGTCAACTCATGAATCAAAATATTGATATTTCTGGATGTTTGATTAATTGTTCAAACAATGGTGTTTGTAAAATGCTTGGCGATGGAACAATAAAATGTGATTGTTTAAATGGTTTTACAGGATCTGGCTGTCATTTGAATAAAGACTTATGTGCTACTAAACGATGTTTGAACAGTGGAGTCTGTATTCAATCGCACACGTTACTTAAAGGTTATAAATGTAATTGTTCAAAAAATTTTTATGGTCAAAAGTGCGAAGATATGATTGATTTATGCGCGAATAAAACATGTTCAAAGCATGGTGAATGTATTTATAATGAAACATTAGAAGATGTTGAATGTAAATGCTTTCAACTTTATGAAGGATTCAATTGTGAAAAAGAATCGAATGAATTAGTTGCAATAAAAGCAACAATTAAAACAACATCAATAATAGCGATTCTTATTATTATAGCTTCATACCTTTTCTTTTTGTTCATGGATTTAACAAATGTAATTTTTGACAAAAAAACATTCAAAAAACAAGTAAAAGTTGCAGCAAATGATAAAAATGAGTCTTTTATTATTGAAAATTTTGATTAAATCCTTTATTTTACGTTTTTATCAGTAATGACTTTAAATAAAGTTCTCTTTTCAATTTGAGGGATTTACGTAGTTAGCGATTATAAAATGTCATTTAATAAATAAATTTATTACTTTTTGAATCAAAGACTCACCAAACAAAGAAAAACCAAAAAGAGTTTCGTGGGATTAAAGGGATAATGAGATCAACCGATCGAAAACTTAATAACACAAGAAATGTATTTTCAAATTAGAAGCGTACTAACTCAACATAAATCTCTGACTCACACAAAATTCTTTGAGTCTAATATAAATGTTTAATAATAGTAATAATAAACTGCCTTATATTATTT
Organism: Brachionus rubens; assembly: GCA_022207745.1. NCBI lineage: Eukaryota > Metazoa > Rotifera > Eurotatoria > Ploima > Brachionidae > Brachionus > Brachionus rubens. The sequence continues at coordinate 692,965 of JAJVHD010000041.1, read as the reverse complement.
TCTCAGTCTCTTTCCGTTTTTCCGCACTATTTTTCTCACTAATGTTTATTTATGACATACTAGATGACAAAAAAGACTTTAATTTCCCATTGATCAAATGAGATAAAAAATGTTCTCCATCTTTGTGCAGTTTCGCACAAAGTCCGGAGGTAGGTAATATTTCTGAAAGCACTAAAATAAGGTTATTTTTTTCAGAGCGTTTATTTTTCAATTTTTTTCAAACTTGACAATGAACCAACGAATATTTTAGATCTCTTAAGTACTTTCTCAGCGACGTCTTTGGGTAAACAATACCCCCGATCAAAAATTAAACTCCTATGATTCAGATGTTTAAGATTGTTAAGGGATTGAAGACGTAAACTTTAATAAAAGGATCAATTTCAACCATCCAAATTTACAAATAAAGATTAGAGATGCATAAAAGAAAATCCCTATTTTTTAACCATTTTCACCATAGTTAAACTTTTGGGATATTTTATTCACATTGGTATGGACTCAAGCATATATGTTATCTTTTTAGCTTGCAGTCTATATATTCAGATATTTACCCACCAGGACTTCGGAACGCGGACTCACGGACCCGGATATTAGAATGAACAAAAAAATAAACACAAAATGGAGCTCTCATTGTTAAATTTTGTTTACCTTTCGATTCGCATTCATAATGGAGCCTTTTTAGCGGTTCTTTGAATATAAAACGGACATTCACGGAACTTGTGTTTTTAAATATACACACTCTTATAGACAGATATATAAAATGTGGGTCTATTAAACTTGAACAGATAGAATCATTTGCAAAAAAAATCCTTAAAAAAATAAATCCTAAAATGATAATATACCAACCTGACGATCAGTGATCGTCACATTTAACGAACAGTGAGATTCACGACAAGGAAGACTATACACATGCTCCAAAAAAATCAATGTTATTTTCTTTAATTGACATTTATAAAATAAAACTAACAAATTAAACTTAACATAAAAACAGAAAGAATCTAAATGTATTTTTTAAAGAAATTAAGGTTATCTGACATCAATTAATTCATGTGTGAAAAAATTTACTTCTTCTCATTTTCTTAGTTAATTTATTTATTTATTTGATACTTACAAATACCTCATAGGCGATTAATAGAAAAAAGAAAATTTATAAAAAAGAGTAAAAAAAATCGAGTAAAAAAAAATAAAACACAAACAAAAAAAAAAAAGAAAAGTTAGTATTTTAATAAATTGGAAATTGATCTAATGTTCTGCGCAAAGTCTCCACAGCCCAAATTTTGGATTGTATAATTAATGGACTCAAGTAGGCCCTTGTTTGAACAAGTACCTAAGCTTTGAATCTTTTTGATTGTTTCGTTTACGTTTGCCGTTGGATTCATCGAAATTATTTTCTCAAGATCGTTTAGTTGCTCTAAAAAAGAGTTCTCGTTTTTTGACATAATTTGATTATCGTACAGATGTTGCACAGTTCTAAAGAGTGACCATGTTAAATCGTTTTGTTTCAATTGTTTGAACATATACACCTTGTGTATATAATAGAGTTAATAGGATTTCATTAAGCATATGTTTTATAGTTTTATCTATATGTTTATTTCGTAGATGATTTATTCTTAAATTGTCAAAGTACATAATTAAGATACGGCAAGCAGAGCTTTATATATGCGAGTAACGAGACGTTAACTAATGTATTTTTTGGGCTTCGCCGGTTTTGATTGAAAATTGTCAAATTGACAAATTCTTTTAGGAATGATTTAATGCAAAAATTTTACATTTATTACACTAATTTTTCGACGAAGACATGGCTCTCTGTATTACTGAAGCTTAAACAGTCATGGAAGGCATGGCCCGGACTTGTTCAATGCTTAAACAGTCATGGAAGGCATGGCCCGGACTTTTTCAAAGCTTAAACAGTCATGGAAGGCATGGCCCGGACTTGTTCAAAGTTTGAACATTCAGGGAAGCTAATCTTGTTTTGGCCTATTTAAACTTCTTCAATTTGTCAAAACATTAGCGTAAACTCGAAGAAACAACTGGGTGGTTACGAAATTTTTTCGTCCCTGGTAATTATGTACCTTGACTAATTAAGAATAGATCATCTACGAAATAAACATAAATATAAACCTATAAAACATATGCTTAATGTAATCCTATTAACAAAGAAAATGAGAAGAAGTAAATTAATTAATTAGAAGTAAATTTTTTCACACATGAATTAATTGATGTGAGATAACTTTTAAAAAAATACATGTAGACTTTTTTGGATTTTTATGTTAAGTTTAATTTGTTATTTTTATTTTATAAATGTTAATTAAAGACAATAACATTGATTTTTTTCTCGCATGTGTATAGTCTATTGACGAACTTCGTCAAGAATTTTTTTAAAATAGTCCAGTAATCGATTTTATATACGCATTCACGTTTGCTTAATTAGCTCGTCACCTCGTTCCTCGCAAATCAGGGACGACAAAATTTCGTTTTTTAACCACGCATTTGTTTCTTCGAGTTTACGGTAATGTTTTGACAAATTGAAAAAGTTTAAATAAGCCAAAACAAGATTAGCTTCCCTGAATGTTCAAGCTTTGAACAAGTCCGGGCCATGCCTTCCCTGACTCTTCAAGCTTCAGTAATACATAGGGTCATGTCTTCGTCGAAAAAGTAGTGTAGTCTAATTTTTGGTTTGAATGGCCGAGAATCTAAATGTAAATTTTTTACTTTAAATCATTCCTAAAAGAATTTGTCGACAATTGTCAATCAAAATCCAAAAAATACAATTGTTAACGTCTCGTTACTCGCATATATAAAGCTCTGCTTGCCGTATATTAATACTAACAAGAACAAACCCAGTAGCCCCGGTACAGGTGTTAGTAATTTTTCTAAAATTTAAAGCTTTTAAAGTGACCAAACACAATTTATTGATGACTGAGACAGGCTTTTACTCCAAGAGACTTACTTATGAAGGTGTGTTAAGATTCGAATCTTATTTGAAAATAATTAAAGCTTTAAGTTTCTGCCTGAAAATGTATAGCAAGCATGTCGTGATATTGTGACCATGTACAGCTTTTAACTATACCAATTGTGTCTTTCAAGCTTTTATTATTTATCTGGTATCGTGAGAAATAAATGAAAAATTTTTTTCTTCTTGACAATTAACATATCGACATGAAGTTTTGTTTTAATTGTGTTTCTTAACTTGATAATTAGATAAGTTTTTGACACTTTTTAATTGAAACTGTGATACGGTTCCTTTGTAAAAAATAATGTGTTTATTTTTCATCCTTGTATCTAAGATTTGTACAGAGATTTTGATATACTTAGAATAGACTGTACATTGTTATGACAGTGTAAAATCGAAAAAACACTACTCGATGAAAATAGTTTATGAAGGAGCTTTGTAAGAAACATATTCACAGATTCAATCAATATTTATTTCAGTACATATTCACTACGTTGTGAAACATTTGAGGATTATTAAAGACGAAAATTTTCCTATTATTTTTATGTTAAAAAATAGTCTGATGATGATTTTGAGGATTATCCAATTATAGAATTAGTCGTAGGAAGAAAATGAGATCTTTTGATCGGAGAAATCAGTTGATTTTTGAAAATTTAATCATTGAGAACAAATCAGAGCTTAGTGATTAATTTCATTTTTAGTAAAAAAAAATCACCTGTATTACGTATTGGTAATATAATTAAGACCATCAGACAATTTTTAAGTCGCAACTTAATTTTTAATTTAAAGTTAGCCACGAAGTTAGCTAATGTACATGTAAGAGGATATTACATTTTTTCACACATTTGAGTTTTAAATAGTAAGATAACTGTATATATTAATTTCAAAAGATCATGACTGTAAAAATCCTCCACTTGTAATCATGAAAAGTTAGTTAAACGATTCAAAACTTCAAAAAAAATCATTTTTAGTGATCATTTTAGTCAATTAACCTTTTTTTAGAAACGTGAGATAATTTATTTTTTTTTTATAATTTCACGATCAGTAAAATTATTTGACGACCAGGTTAATTACAGTGTATCCCCGATTTTTTGTAGCACGTTTGGAATTCACAATATACTTCATAAAATCGAAATTTCATAACTTCAAATACTCGATAGAAATAATTTTTATTTCAAACATGCATTTTTAGTTCAAAAGATATTTTTTTTAGTTGACATTAAGGAGATTTTCACACTTCATTATTTCGAAATACTATTACATGTAAAAAACTTACCCAGTGTACAAGATTTAGTCTGTTTTTCACTTCAAAAAATCGAAAATTCATAAAATAGGAGTTCATAAGATTGAGAAAAATTAATTAAATTTTCTTTGGGAATTCTAAATTTACTTCATAAAATAGGGATTTCATAGAATAGGAGGATATAAAATCGAGGATACACTGTAACTACTGGTCGTGAAGCTCACTGTTCGTTAAACGTGAGGATCACTGATCGTCAGGTTTAATAGACCCTAAAATGTTTGTTTATCAGTGATTTGTGTTGAGTTAAAACCCTTCAATAATGAATATATTTTTCTAGTGTTTTTGATTTTTTCGATTGTCGAATTGAAAAGCTGCACCAATAACCAGGAAAAATCAAAAAAAAATTTTTTAATTTAAAAATAACTTTCATTTATTTCAAGTTTTGCAGCAGCTCTAATACCCGAAAAGAGAGAAATTATTAATTTATTCTTATTTTTATTTCCAAGTTTTAATGTTGCACCAGTCTAAGATTTTTGACTATAAACCCATCATTTGAATTTAATTTTCATGTTTTAACGCCTTGTTAAAACCCAAAGTTCTGGCTCATATTCGTCGGACTTATAAATATTTTTTTTAAACATGGCTGAAGTCTATGTCTCTGAATGCACAACACACGTTTCTTTGGGTATTAATGCACGCGTCCTAATACACGGAAATACGGTAAATAGAAAAAATTAAAAATATCTCAAAATTTTACATTTTTATATTCAGTTATACAATTTTTCAACAAATCGTTTTAATTTTTTTTCTTTCAAAAAAGTTTTTATGAAAAATAAAAATTAATTCGAAGATAATTTCGAAAATTTCAGCAAAACTTAGAAAACTCATTCCTAAAAATAAACCAAGTTGTCCACCTAAATTTCCCAACATTGATCCAAAATCAGTTGCAGCTACTTCAGAGACTTTTTCGTAAGTTGTTGAATCAAAATAAACATTCATCGAAAGCACACTTTCTCTTATTTGTTCTAAACTAATATTCTCGTACGGATACTTTGTAATGAATTCTTTGTTTGATGAAAGATAAGAAGCGTACGTTCGACTCGGATATTTTGCCATGTTCATTTCAACATTATAGTCTAAATTTTCGCATTCATCAGGACATTCTTTTAAACATGGTGGATAAAAATCTGTTAAATTTTCTAAACTTTTTATACAACTTATTAAAGGAAATCCTGAAAGACCAGCTTGAGTGCATTTGAGTTGATTCGAGTTATGAATTTCTCTAAAAGCACAATTTAGCAAACACCATTTTTGTCGATAAAATCCGTTCGAATTAATTGTTTCTCTATAACCTTCCGAATCAAAACCGTCTATTGACTCAACATCTAATAAACAATTACTATACGGTTTTGGCAATTTACTCCTAACGACTTTTTTTAAAATTAGATTTGTTAATGTTCCAGTTTGTAAAATTTTTCCTTCTTGTACAAAAAGTGGTGGAAATTGACGTTCGTGTATGACAACTATTACGCCTGTTTCTTTTTTCCAACAAGGGTTATATTCCGGTGCACCCACAAATAGTTCAAGTTTAAGTCCGTTTTCGAGTCCTGGTATTTTTGATTTTTCGATTGGTATTTGATGTCCTGTCATGTTTTTTCCATAATTAAAAGCATAACAGTTACCAAATCTGAATGATTTAAGTAAAAAAAAGTTGTTAAAATCACAAGGTTTATCATCATAAGTACAACTTATAAACATTTTATCCAATGAATACCCTTGAAGAATTAGATTATCTTGTAATGTTGCTTGTGTTGGTTTATCACAAATTGTGCTATCAGTTTTAAAAATTGAAGACTCATTGAGGAATTCGGTTACGTTCAAAAAGTTTTCATTTATAGTGAAATCAAATGGATTAATGTTGCAAAAAGTAACTGTTGGAAAATCTGTTTCAAACGATTGAATGACTTCTATTTTAACAATTACTTTAAAATCAAGATAATCGAGTATTATATTGACTGTTAAAAAAATCGAATATGACAAGAAGGCCATGAATATTAGTATCCAAAATACACGAATGATTATTTTGTTTGTTCGAAAGGCGTTTGGTAATCCATGAATTGTACTTGATTCAATTAAATCTTTGATTTTTGATAAATATTCATTTTTTACCATTTTTATGCGTTTTTTAAAAAAATCTATTTTTCAGTTATTTTTGATTAATATGATTTTTTTTCTCTCTTAATGTTATCCTTAGTTACTTTAAAAAGTAATATTTAAAAAAGATGATAATAGGTACTCAAACATTTTAGATTTTTATTATTTCCTCGATTAAATAAGAAGCAAAACAAATAAACTAATTTACTTTTTGTGTTGTTTTTTCGAAAAAACAACAATATCAGATTTGTACGTCTTCGTACGGATCAGGTTTTTGAATCTCAATTAACTTTATTGACTTTGTTTTTAACAATGAAAGTTAGTATCATAAACCTGATCCGTACGAAGACGTATAACCCTGGTCATTCAAAACTTCCAAAAATAAAAAATAATCTAATTCTTCAATGGCCTTGAAGAAAATTAATTTTAGCGTGCTTAAGCAATGCTCCGAAACATGTCAACTTATTTCAGAAATGTACTGTAAGTTGTACTTAGGATGATAAACCTTGTGATTTTAACTACGCGTCAATTTCCACCATGTAAGACTTTATTGAGAGCCTTTGCAAGTGAGATTTCTATTTTTTTGTCTTAAAATAAATTTTATGTTTTAATGGTAAAATCCACGATTGCACTGTTGAAAACAGAAGCGGGCAAAATAAATATACAAAGTTTTGAAAAATTACGAAATTATAATTTACCACTAATTATTTTAGGAATGGCAAGTTTTTTATTCAAAGGTTCTATAAATAGGAGATTTTTTTACATTTATTTAACATTAAATTGTATAATAAAATTTCCCTTATTTTTGACTTTTTTAAAAAAAAAATACGCCTAATAGCTGCAAAAATATTAATTTGATTGAAAAAAATTTTAAAATTTTTATCAGAAAAAAAAAAAAATAATGACATAAAACCGAATGTCCGAATGACACAATCAGTTTCTAATCCCCCTTATTTTTCGTATTTTTTTTCAAAAAAAGTGTAACAAAACAAAGCATGCCTGAATATGCTAAAGGCAAAGGTAATCTCTAACTTACAAAAGTGAACTGTTAAAAAATTTTTTTTGTTGCAATACTGCAAAAGAGTGTTGGTCTAGTAGACTGCCCATCATTAAAGGTTTTTTTTAAAAAGCTTTCGGAATCTAAGCGATGTTTAGTAAATTCATAAGATCTTATAGGTATCGTCCTCACCGATCTGATCACTAAATAACAGCTATTCTATAGCTATATTTTAGTAATGCTTTTAATTGAAAAAGAAAAATTTTTAAGAAATTCGACAATTTTTATTGAAATGTCGACGTTGATTATTCGATGAAATCGGCCCGATCGCATTGTCGATTCAACGTTTTTTACATAACTTTTACATTAATGCTGCATCGAAACTGTCTTGACTGGGTTAAAAACACTGTAACGATTATTTAAATTTACTTTAAGTTGATTGCTTATTGATTTTGTCCAATCGATACTTTGAATAAATAAATTTTTTGCAAAATAATATTCGAGGTATATTGTTTTTAGATATTTTAATTTGCAAAAGTTAGTCGTATGGATACGTCTTACTTTTCCTGCTATAGATATTGATTATAATTCGAAAAAAAAGTAAGTATTTATAAAAATATTTTGACATTCTTGTAAAGTCAAATAACATATAATCAGCAGCGTCTACACCCAAAATTGATGGTATAGGTGTAAGGTGTAGGTGTAGTCGATACCTACACCCAGACATGTTCCTCAAGTCTCAAGTCTCAAGTCAAGTCCTAGTCACCACTTGACTTGAATTTATTTTTTAGAGCAAAAGTCAAGTCATGACTTGACTTGAGATTTTTAAAAGACGTTTTCCTACAAACTTTAACATATGGAATCGCTTTTAATCTCAGAAATCCGGAAGAGCGTATAAAATACTTTGAAAAGAAATCGTTTTTTTATAGTTTTAAGAATTTTTTCAGGGAAAAATTTTAAGTCTTTACTCCAAAAAGTCAAGTCAAGTTACGACTTGACTTGACCTTTTGGGGTAAAGACTTGGAAAATCGCGACTTGAGGAACAACTCTGCCTACACCCTTCTCCAAAATTTGATTGTTGAAGAATAATAATTGTTGAAGAATATTTTTCGACTATAATCGTCTTGAACAAGTTTATCTCTTTTTCGAGTTGTTTACTTAAGTCATCATTATCACCTTCTGAAATTAATTAGACCGGAAATTCCATCTTGATAATTTCTTAATTGGAAGTAGCATGTTCTAGAGACATGGAATTAACACTTTTCGAGAGGATCTCTTCTTCATCTATTTTTTTAAACATCATAAGACTATCTCGAATTGAATTTAAGCCTAAAATAATCAAAATATGGTTTCCCGAACGAACGATTTTTCCAAAAATTATGCGTACTTACGTTAAAATTGAAGCCACCAAGTAAATTTTTGAATTAAGTTCAGAATCGAATTTACTAATTATCAGAGACGACAAAAAATTCAAAATTTAATTCCAAAAAGCTAAAAAGAGTCCGAAATAATACGATAAAACGTAAAATTTACAAAAAAATTATGTTTTTAAAAATTAATGCCCAATTTAAAAGTAAGATTGCGCCTCTGAATTCATTATACTTCATTTTTTAGCATCAAATTTTGCATTTTTTGTCGTTTCTACTATTTATTTATCTCATTTAATGCATTTTTTCATATTTTCAGTATTATGACGTCCAATTAGCCGTATTAATCCTAAAACAAATCTCTTTTGAAAAATTTATCGATAATGGCGGAACAAACAACAACGAATACTTTTTTCTTTTTATTTGACAAGGCGTGAACAATAAGTACAACGTATTCGGATAAATTTAGATTTTCATTTATATCATTTCGGACTGCTTTCATCAATTTTATTAACGTGGAAAAGCTTATCGTCAAGCTTTTCTTTATCTTCACGCTTCGGAAATTTTTCAAACTCGTTTAGCCATAATTCGATTTCATCTTTGTGAGTTAGTAAATATTTTAGCAAGTTACCATATTTACCAAATGTTTGCCTTGTTGTATAAATCGGGGAATTTTGACTGGATTTAGTTTACAAATATTGCATTTAAAAACCATATTTTTTTTCTCGGCATATGAAATTTTTGATTAACAATCAAGCCAATTAAACACTGGTAACCGTGACTTAACAAGTAAAAGCGTTACCGTAACCGTGACGTAACAAGTTAAAAGCGTTACCGTAACCATGACGTAACAAGTTAAAAGCGTTACCGTAACCGTAACGTGACATTTTAAAAACGTTACCATAACCGAAACGTAACATTTTGAAAGCGTATCCGAGATGTCAAAGGAAAATTCGAAAGAGAGTACCAATCAACAAGAAAAATACCAAAAATTTTTATCAACAATTAATATAATAAAAATTTTAAATAATTATACGAAATCGACATAAACACTAAAATAAAATATCACAAATTAAAATATTACGTCACAGTATAGGTAATGCGTTTTTGTTATGGTAACGCTTTCAAAAGGTAACGTAACGGTTACGGTAACGCTTTTAACTTGTTACGTCACGGTTACGGTCACGTCACACTTCATCTAGAAATTGTAACGTTACGGCTACGTTACTGTCACGCAAACGCCTTAATTACGCTGCGAGAGCTGTATTGTCCCTTTTTTTTTGAACGTCAAAAACTCGACCCTCGAAAATACCTCGTGACGCCTGATCTTTCATTGATCGAATCAAATTATTTCTATTCCGTATATTTTGAACATTGTTATTTTGAGAATTAGCATCTTTAAAATATGTGTTTAGTGAAGCTCGAGTGTGTTCGTTAAAAATCAAACTTACAGGTTGTTGATCAACAACTTGGGATACCAACTGAGGAACAGTTGATTGTACGGGTTGAAAATCAATAGAAGAAACAATCTGACCAGATTCGATTTGAGTTCTTGATTCCTTCAAAAGCGTAACAAATAAAATCAAATAAAATGTATTAATAAGAACTCTAATAAAATGTATTAATAAGAACATTTTCCCGAAAAAAGTTATGGCAGTAATCTGGTTTTCTTCTGCAGAACTCGATAAGTCATTCACAACCTAAATAAAAAAAAAGTTTACGAAATTTTTAATTGAAAATTAAAATGGTTAATTTTTATGAACTCACTTGAATTCGTTTTTTACTCATTTTACTCTTCTTAGACCCCTTTGAAGTTGATGGTTCAGCTCCGAATCTTATAATATATTAGAAATATTAGAAATTTAACAAATTAGAAAAAGATATGATAAACAAAATAATTATTACTTTTGAGCTTGATTGTCTAGACATAGTGGGCTTTACCTGAGCTTTACAGGCTCGGGTCAATCTACGACCATCTGAAATTGTGTTTTCTTTGTTTGAGTTTTTACCCATTTTGAGCAATTAAACGATTTTTTTTTTGAATTTTTTTAAATTTGGAACTAGATTTTTTCTAACTCATAAAATTTTCATAACCAAGTTAACAAAAGAGTTTTGAATAAAGAAAAAACAGTGAATACATCTACACCAAGTCCACCAAATATGGATTTTTTCCAAAAAAAGGTGTAGGTGTAGGGTGTAGGTGTCGACTATACCTAGACCCTAAACCTACAGCTTCTTTTTGGGTGTAGACGCTGCTGAATACATGTATTAAACGTAGTATAATGAAACGAAAGTTTATTCATGTGATTAAACGTCTCCGATAAATAAGATAAAATTAAATTTGATAAAATTAAATTTCTAAAAATAAAAGAACATATTTTTTCATTTTAACTTGGGATAAAAAGAGCAATGACGCTAATTTTGATGGGCTATTTTGATTCAAAGAGAACGTACAATTACTATTTTGATATATTTTAAAAGTAGACCTTAAAATTTCTAGGTTTATATTTGAGTCATTCGATAATTTTTGAAAAATTTCAATATCAAAAGCTTGAATATTCGAATACATAATTATTTTTGAAAAAAAATTTATTGATTTTTTTAAAAAGATTAAATAACCGAGAAGATTTTAAAAATAATTTTTCATAACGATACGTTTAGCTTGAAGCTTGTACTAAACTTGTTGGGAATCGGGATGGATTGAAATGTATTTGTATTTTAATAGTTTATTGAAACTAAAACTAAAAGTAAAAACTGACTAACTAAAATATAAAACTACTGGTATTTATACCCTAAAAATATGATAGATTCTAAATATAGAATCTTATCTCTCAATTATCATTCGTTATTTACATTGACGTCATCATCAGATATTTCATCTTCCGATTCTTCATCATCAGCGATTACGTAATCAGTTATTGCATAATCCATTTGTTAATTCACGACTTGTTGTTGGTAAATAGGAACGTCGGGTAAACTATCATCCCAGACACTTAACATATCCCCCCGTTAAGACCATGATTGTCCTCAACATGGCTAATTTGAGTGCCCAAAAATTGAGCGAAGTCATAAGGGAAGTTGGGGATGTCATACAGTACCTCCATTGAACCACTGCTTATGCTTTGTGATTCTGACCAACTATTATTCCACCAATTGTTCTTAAAATCTTCGCCACTAGACCAAACATTTGTGCAAATTTGTTCTATGCAATATAAATGGTAAAATGCTTTATCTGTCATTTGGACAGATCTTGGTGGCGTTGAACAATCTTTTATTTGGTACATACATATTTAAAGAATTTAAATTTAATTTAAATTTTTCTAGCGATTATAAGCTTATTAAAAGCTAAAACGCTAATTTATTTCTAAAAATATATTTCAAAAAGTCGGTGTGTCTCAAAAAGGTTTTAATTGAGAGGATAATAAAGAACCTAATTACTCGGTTTTTGTTACGGTGACGTCGGTAAAATCATGAAAATACACCGATTATTGTGCTTTGAGAATCATAAATGTTCACTCCTTTCCTTCTGCCCTTAATCTGACAGACCTTCTGCCCTTATTCTCTTTTTCTCGGATAAATACCATAAACTTACCCTTATCTGCCAAATAGAGTTTATTTAGAGCCAAATAAAATACTATACTCAGTTATATCATCCTATTTGTCCGTGGGGTCAAAAATGATATAAGTGAAACTTGATACAGTGAAAATGTCCATTTAATTGAGAATAAGCCATGTTTAGGGTTACCAATCACATTGAAATCCTAAAGATAAATGTCATTTCTTGAATTAAAAACTAAATCTAGACCAATTAAATTTAATTTCAGTCATAGGACTATAAATCTGTCTTTTAGCGAAAGCTCAGTGTAATTTTTTTGTTTCCTAATAGCCTTGCAATCAATTATTAGCTTTTTATCTAATGACAAAAAATGGCGAGACACATAAATGATATAAACGGATAGATTTTTAATGAGAAACAATGTTTTTTGACTTTTTTGTAAGCATGATATAAATGATACATGATTTAAGTGAACGTGATATAACTGGACAAAATTTCAATGTAAAAGTATTGACTGCCGTTTGTCTTTTGTCATTAGATGATATAAATGAGGCTTGATATAAGTGCATAGTGATATAACCGAGGTTTGACTGTATTAATTATAATTAGGAAACAAGAAGTGTAGTGTTAGCTACAAACTAGCAATTAGTTCTTCAAGCAGCTAATATACTCTCATCTAGCGATGTCCTCATCGCAGACGCAACTGATTCAGTCTCAGAACCAGCTTAAAAGTTTAAAGATAACTTCACAGACTCTAACTGTGTGCTTTTAACTCGATAACCAGAGTTCAAACGATTATAAAACTTAATAGCAGCAAACTGATTTAAACCTTATAAACATATTTTTTTTTACTTTTACCATGCAACTCATCCTGAACGGTCACACTATCTTAAAATTCTTTAAACACAATAAATCGATATGAAAGAGGTTAGTTTTATTCCGATTTTATTTTTGAACATACTAGATAAAGATAACCCGTTTTCTAAAAGGGTTTTGTTTCCCTTTTTAGACCTGTTTCCTACTGAGGAAAAAGGAGAAACTGGAGCAGAACTTTTTGGAAAACGTTTCGAACGGAACTTTTTTTAAAGGCCGTTATTAACGAGTTCCAAACGAAACGTTACATTTTCATAAGAACCACTGTATACTCATAGAGCCTCTCGGAACCCATATTTTAAGTCACAACAACTCGCAAGCCTGATCATTTTGATGGCGCCCGTCTAGAGTTACAATGCGTCGTATGTTACTTATCCGCTTGGCTTTTGTGTTTGATGTTCAAGTCGATTACAACTGGCCTTCTAAATTGCGTTTGACATCATACCATGACTAAAAGAATGATTTGATTTTTATACATTATTTTGATTCATACAAGTGAATAATTATTACAGTTTTTAAGTGCATAAAAAGGAGTTGAGATCTATAAGTTCTTCATTTTATTAAATAATGTTAGCACAGTTAGTGGCACATACAAAGTATTGTACCTGGGAATTGAAATTATTTAAGAGCTAAGGCTTAGGCGTTTTGCTCGATTTTATACCAATGGTATTTTAAAAGCTTTTGCTAGTTTCTTTGACCCGAGCAGAATTCGAACTGACACTTTCGTGAAGCATTAATCAACCGACGATACCGACTGAGCTACTATTCCCATCAAACACATCGCCCCGTAATACAGAAACAGTTAGAAAATTTTCTCCTCTTGCAAGGATTGAACTTCCGACCCTCTGCTTGCAAGACTAGCTCGCAAACCACTCGGCTATACGGGCTTATTTTAAGAAAATATCACCAAAAATGTATAAAGGACTGATAGAAACAAAAAACTTAAGACTATTTATTACCTGTATATTTTAAAAAAAATTATAGGTAGGTCTAAAAATTGTGTTTGCTTACTTTATTTTCTTATTTAGTTTAAACATTTAATATAGGGTTTAAACCTATCACGTTGGCCGCTCTTTAGGTGCCTTTATCAGCTAGTATTTATTTTAAAACAACTTAAAGGTTTAAACAAAAAACTTGATTTATCAATAAAATAATCAAAACAAGTCTTATTGTCAAAGTCATTTTTTAACAAACATATCACTTCACTTAGCTGCTTTCTTCTGTTTATAAAATTTCTTGCTTCAAAATCAAAATCACTTCGTCTAACTAGTTCCTAAAATGTTTAAATTTAAGAAAATTTAATTGAAAATCTTTATTAAAAAGATATAAAGTTACTCGTAGTCTTGTAAATTCATTTTCATTTGATGTTCTTAGATTCTTAATAACAGCAAACATTTCATTTATCGATATCAAGTGTTCCATATTTTCGATAAATTTTAATTGATAAAAACATTCGGCTAGACATTTTTCTTTACCGAATTTATTTTTTTCCCATATGCTAAGCCTCAATGATGTACCTTCTATACCAAGATTCATTTTTGATATGTTATCGCTTAGAAAAAAACTTTAATTTTTTTTTTGTTTGGTTACAAATTAGATGATTTTAAGTGTAAATTTACAATGTTAAAATATCATTGAAACGTATTTTACTAATTGATTTTTGATTTGATACTTTTGTGCGTTTTTCTGTTTCGGTCTTTTTAAATATTGAACTTGGTAAAATTTCGGCAAGAACAAAATAATTCATTTTTTCTGTAATTTCTGTTGAATTCAATACACAACAAAGAACTTTAAAAAAAAAAAAATTTTAAAATTTTAGTTTTAATTTTAAAAGCACAAAATCCAAAAAAAATGCAGACAAAAGCGTACGCTGACGGAAAATCCAAGACCAATTTAATGAAATGAAAAACAAAAAGAAACACAACAAACACAACCATAGAAAAAAGAGGAAGAAAACGACCACAACCTGAACCTGAGATCCAATCACAATCGAATTTTCAACCCCTAACCGAACCAGAACCAACAACAGAAGTACAAGCTTCTCATGCTGTATACGTAAAATGAACTTTCTCTTGCGTGAACAGCAAAAAAGATGATGATCAGAAGGGGAAAGGTCTGGACTTTATGTTGGATGAGGGAAAAGTATTTTGCTTGAAGTGAAGCATACATTCGTTTTAATTGTTCACAATAAAGGTCAGCGTTTATCGTACGGCCATCATGAACCAGTTCAAAGTGAATTACCGACGAAAAGAATATGATGAGGGAGAAATTCAATCCCTTCCAGCTGTTCAATTTTTTCCATGGTTTTTCGAACTGGTAGGGCTGGTCATCAGGATTTCGAAAATAGATCCATTTCTTATTGCAAGTAATTACCCTTCTGAAAGATAGTTCATCAAGAGGATTTTCGATTAGTTTTCTATGATTCAAAAGGTGTCAAATCGTGTGGAACAACTTGGTAGCGCCTTTTAACTTTATGAATCAACTTAAGGAGACAAAATATGGTCGACTGTGAAGTGCTTAGGTCACTTGATAATTCGCGAGTACTAACCCAAGGGTTGCTCTCTATGACCGTACGCAGGGCTTCCTGATCGAAACTCACTGTTCTTTCAGACCCATTCTTCCTTCGAAGGCTAGTATCGCCACTGTTAAACTTATTGAACCAAGCTTGTGCCTTTCTTACTTTAAGGACATTCTCGCCTTCTACTTGACATAATTCGTGGGTTGCTGCTGTTGCTGTGAGGCCTTTTTTCCGAATAATGACGTAACAGCACCGAAATTTCAAAATTTTCAACAAAAGTTTTTATAATTTTAAAAATACTTAGAATCAAAAATTTAAGAATTTTTTAAACTTATCATATTGTAGAGCGTTCCCCCAGTCGCCTTCAATTGAGGAATAAATGTTTTTAAAATTACTTTTTAAAACGATTTTGACTGTATCATTTGTCTTTTCGTATCCAATTTTGAAGTAAATATTTCCCAGATTGTCACTCGGAGACTTAAAAAAAAGGTTAATTCCAATCATTTAAGAGTCAAAAATGTAAACTTACAAAATAATCAAAACTGTTCAAATAATTTAAATGTTCAAGAACATATTTACTAGTTGGACGCATATAAATTTCTAATTTGTTCATAAAATTTTTCAAATGAGTTTTGTACAACTCAATTTTTGTTTCATCTTTGATTATATTTTGAAATTGCTCTTCAAGACTACTCAATTCTCCTTTTGCTAAACAAAAAAAAGTTAAATTCAATGAACCAAAATATCTTTGAAAATACCAATTTTAAATGAATCGTCCAACATTGATGTCAAATTATACGATTGAAAAATACTATCCATCAATTGAAATTTTTCATAAACATTTTGATAATAAAGGAAATGTTCCTAAAAACAAAAATTAGTCTCTCTTGCAACAAATTTAAGATAAAAATTTTACAAAACTTTTTGAGGTAAAAGTTGATAAAGTGTTTTTATGAAAAAACTTCGAAAACAAAACATAAAAAGCTTGTTATAAGTCGAAAGTTTTTTGTCCAAAATATCGTAACATTTGTCAAAAAAATCGGTCAAATTCGCATGATTATTTGTCAAATAAAATTGCTCGACCAAATTCTTTATGTGATTGGCAAGATATTTACCAGCCTCGGTGACAATACCCTTAGTTAAATAATCAACATCTTTGACAAGTTCAGACACAGATTTTTTCAAGGTATTACTTACAAAAACAAAAAATTAGACTAAAATTATTTGTAAAATCAAAAAAAAACTTACTTTAAATTTTCTGTTAGAGGTTTTTCGTTTATAACAGGGTCTAGTAAATCAATGGTTTCATCAAAATTGAGTTTCTTATCAAGATCATAAATGACTTGTTTTTTGAGGTAAATAATATTGTTAACTGAGATACAAATTTTTCGCAGGGATTCAAGTTTAGCTTCATTCGAGTTGGAATTTGTAAAATAAAAATTTTTTTGTTCAAGTTCATTTTTTAATGTGAATAAATAATGACGACATGAATCACTCACTATCTGTGTAAAAAAATTAATGATACTTAGGGGTATCCTAAAGTTTTGACGTTCAGGTTAAAAAAGACTAAAAATTTGGGATTTCAAGAGTTCTTCACTTGTATGATCGGGTAAGAGTTTTTTTATTTCATTAAATAAGAAAAAATCACATGGAGCTAAGTCTGGGAAGTAAGTCGGATGGTCATTTATGGTCATAAGATAAGAATTGAGAAAGTTCTTGACGTTTTCATGAACATGTGGTCGAGTAATGTTATGCAAAATTTTCATATTTTCCGTACCTGATGTTGGTCTTTGCGATTTTAAGGTATTCGACCGACATCTTTTACAGACTCTACGCCACTCTTGAAATGTTCAACCCATCTTTCGACCGTATGTTTCGAAGGAGAACTATCTCCCATTGATGTCTAAAGTTCGGAATGTTTTACTGCTGCTCTAATATTTAAATTATGCCTGGACAAAATATAGCTTCTTATGTTATACTTATTCAATATTCTCATGCGACCACACATTAGAAAGCTAACAAAATGGAGAACATGATTATGCAAAAATTTTTGTCAAAAAAAATATATATTAATTGAATTATTGATCAAAACGTCAAAACTTTTGGATACCCCTAAGTAATTTTTTTTACAGAAAATAGAGACCTACTTCGCTCAAAATAGCTGTACCAATGTATCTTACTTCATAGTCCGAAAAACTAACCTCTTTCCATTCATTACACATCTTAAACAAATCAATTAGAAAAAATTCAAATTTTTCGGCTTAAAATTACTGTTAATAAATGATCTGTTATTAGAATTGAAGTCATAGACATTGGATTGCCATTGTCTACTTCTTTTGTATCTTCTAGACGTACAGCGTTTTCGATAAAATTTATTGCAATTATTTTATAAGTTTCCAACCAGAATGTTACAATTCCTTTTTCTTTGAACCATAGACTAAAATTGTTAAGTTTAAGTTTAAACGAGTCTCTTTCGTGTACAAAATTAGACAAGTTTTGGTTTATTTTTTTGCATAAAATGTACAAATCATAGGATACACGAGAGCTTTTATTCATGTTTGATTTAAAATTTCTGTACGCAAATTGATATTCGTTTAGACATTTGAGAACAAATTGAACTGGTCCACTGAGCTTCAATAAAATTATGTTGAGAAGCTTTTGTAAAATTCGTTCAAAAAAGGCTTAAAAAATTACTGATATGGATATTGTGATCGAGACTGTTTTGGCATAACTTGCGTATTTGTTCAAAAAATGATGTTTAAATTGATTTGTTTCAATGTAAGCGTTTAATAATCGTATTGTGTCGTTTATATTTGACATCCATTTGAGTAAATGTGTGTCATTTTTTTCACTTACATCTTCAATATTGACTTTTTCACTAATAAAATTGGTAACATCTTCCTTAAATATTAGCGTTGTCAAAAGAAGACTAGGACTCTAAGACATAATACTAACTTTGATTTTTTTCGTTAATTTATCAGTTATCAACGTAGATAACTTGCTTGATTTTTCTTTGTTGAACGAATCAATAATATTTTTGTACTTATCAAATGCCCTTAAAAAAGTCAAGATATAAATTCTATTCAAATAAAATTCGTCCTGTGTAAAGCTTTCAGGCTATGTGAATTTGTAAAAAAACGATAAACCTGTTCTCCATTAGTCAGTATTTTCTTCTCTTCACGTTTGAAATTGGTTGGTCAGATCTCTTCCAACTTTTTAGTCTATTTGCAAACTTAGTCCTGTAATAATTGAAAGATTTTGCAAGTCCGCAGATGTTTGTAATCTAAAATTGAGCCTATGAGTGCATTAAATATTCCAAAGAGAGGTTTTGGACTATTCTCAGAGTTTTAGATGAAGATCTTGGTTTTTCGAAGGGTTTCCGGAGAAGATCATTACTAGACTTTTTCGAAGCCAAAATTAGATCTGCGAAAGGTACAGTCATCTCACCCTGTATTTACAATTCTTTGAAGGGCGAAGATGCCTATTGGGTTGTCCTTTAATCACCAAGTCTCATATAGAAAAATTTTTTTTTCCTATCCTATGCATCAGATGATAAAAAGGTTGTTGACATTTTTAAAGGTTCTGGAAAACGTTCACAAAGTTTTATAAATTGTTTTTAGACTTCAAAATCGTAATCTATCTAGGAAAAAAAAATTTTTAGGGGAGGTCAAAAAGTAAAATTTTAGGACTCAAGTGGTTCGAGGTGTCAAGACCCTTCAAAAACCATACTTTGCATTTAACCTATAACTTCCCAGGTTTTGATTCCTGAACAGGATCCTGATAGATAAAATCTGCCTGTTCTGTACAAGAATCCTAATGATTCATATTTTCTTTGGCTTTCCAAGATTTTCTTGAATAAAATATTCTGAACTCAATCCGATCAAAGATATTTTTAAAGGATTCTGACAAGAAAACTAATCTTTTCCAACAGTTTTTGGAAATATTTTGATTTGTGCATATCCTGGTTAGGATTTAGGACATGGGATTTTTATCAAGGTTAATCATATTTTCAATGATAGTAGGATTACGAAAATTTCGAAATTCCTCATCTTAATGATTTTTGATTTTTTCGACTTATTTCGCCAATTTACAGTGATGCTATGATATTTGTATTTTACTAAATTTACTTTTTTTTTACCTAAAGTCAGGTAAATTTACGTAATTTTACAAAAGTAAAAAGTGGTAAATTGATTAATTTCGACGTAAAAAATTTTACGTAAATTTACGTAAATTTTGGTAAATATCAAAATGTCCAAGAAAATTTTTCGACCCTTTGTTAGTAAAATAAAAAGGGACTAGGTAATTATGTGAACATAGGTTCACAACTTTCGTGACCCAAATATTTTCTCGTATTATGTGACCCGGGCTGTTCACAACTTCTGTGACCTGAAATTATGTGATCAAAAAATAAAGATTAAAAAAATTTATCTTTACAAGTCAAATTATGTGGTCAAAAATGAAAAAATGTGACCAAGGAAAAAATTTTGTGACCCGAGACTAATTTATTAACCAAAAAAAAAAGATTAATAAAAAAAAATTAAATGAATATTTTAATAAGTCATTTAATTATCCTAATGTTTTTTTGTTTGATGAGCCTTAAGTCCACGTTGCCCTTCAAAATAACCGTCAAATTAATCCCACTTCACTGAGTTTCTCTTCTTACTCACAGCTTTGCTAACTGCTTCTTCAACTTCGCTTGAGTAATTAACAAATTCTCTTGACTTACGCTCAATAGTAATCAAGTTTTGTTTTAACACTCTGTCCTTCATTTCTACCAGAAAGAGCTTCTCTTTCTTCATTCAGTGATCTTGTAATTTTTAGCACATTTTACTTTACATAATCATGTGATCAAAAGAAATACTTTGTGAACAAGAAAAGAATAATGTGAACTAGAAAAAAATTTTGTGACCATTAAATGAATTATGTGACACTTTTAAAATTTGCTGATCACATAATTTCAGGTCACGAAAGTTGTGAACAGCCCGGGTCACATAATACGAGAAAAGATTTGGGTCACGAAAGTTGTGAACGGTCGGTCACATAATTACCTAGACCCAATAAAAATATCATAGCACCACTGTAATCTAAAGTCGAAAAAAAAGTGTGCTAATTTTGACATTAAATAATTTTCAATAATTTTTTTTGTTGGTTCTTGCTATTTTAATTGATGAAACAAAACCAAGTTGCTTTTTTTTGCTAATTTAATTATGCTATTTTAAATGTGCTATTTTAATATACTCCCGGGGTTGATGGGTTAATAAAAAATTATAAGTTAAATGATAAACAAACAACGGAATGATAGAATTTTGGAACAATATCTTTTTGGTGCTCATTTTCCCTATTTTAGACCATGTTATGAAAAATTTTCTTTTTATAAACTAACGTAAAAGTTAGATATATTTTTTACTCTCATATTCTCAAACACAATGTATCCTGATCACTGGAAGATTTTACTTAAAATTTTATTTCTTTTCAATGAAACTGAATTGGACATCCAAGATTTAAGATTTTTTTCAATGTACCCAAATGTCAGGTCATTAAGACTGTTAAAGACTCTAATAAAGCCCTTGGTCAATAAGCTAGTCTAGCTAAAGGGTAGAAGGTTCGATCTCTGCAAGGAGTGAAATATTTCTGACTTAGTTTGAAAGTTGGAACGAGGATGTTTAACCATTAGTTTCTACAAAAATGGTAAGGCTTTAGTCGGAAAGCAACTGTGGATCGGCTCTCAAATGGATAAATCTGTTTTTTACAAAATTCAGATTGAAGCTTTGCTAAAATTTTTTATACTCTAAAAATAGACTCCAAGTATTTGTTGATTCTTGTTCGAATGGAAAAGTTGTTATTTGAGTCGAATAATTTTCAAAAAAACTCTCAACAAAATTAAAACAAATATTTTCAAAATCACTCTTTTCCGTATCGATTATTGTTTTTGAAAATTTCTTTGTAAATGAGTTCAATTTATCGTTCAATTCGTTTAACTTTATTAAATCATCAATAAATAATTTTGTTGTCTCGACTATATCTCTAAAAATTATTAAAAAATCCTTAACTCTTAACTTTAAAAAAATTGATATAAATTTTACATGAGATTTCTTGATGAAGTTGGTATCATATAAAAATCACAAAATCGTTGTAAAATAATTGAACATAAACCATTCAATTGTTGACAACAATTTTTACTGTATTCGAAGTTATAAAGCTTATTAACCAAATACTTGTATTCGTTCTTTAAGCCTGAATTTTCTTTTACTTGAATTTGGTCTAAATCATTGGTTTCATACACATAGTTTTTAGTCTAATTTCATAAATTTAAAACAGTATTTTAAATCATGGAAAGGTAAAATCCTACCAGTGAAATAGAGTAGTTGAATTCTAGTTGTACGAATCCTCTAATAAGATGAGTTTTGTCATCATGTCGGCAATACAATTCAAACCATTCTAAATTTAGATCTTTCAGAGACTTTAAACAAAAAATAAAAATAATTATTGATTTTTTGAGGGCGTTAAACCTACTTTTATTGGTATCTTAAAATGACCGACAAAATCTCTACAAAATTTTTTCGATTCGATTGATTTAAAAGCTCTTTGGAGAGTAAATAAATTACCAATTGGCTATTTAGGTAACACGTGACTTACTTTTTTAAAAAATGTGTTTCATTTGTATGATTAGAATCCTTATCACAACTTTTGTACAATTCAAAAATAATTTCCTGGTCACTATTTACATTATTTACTTCTCTGGGTGGAAAATAAAAATATTATGAGATTTTAGTCATAAGCCTAAATTTGTAATTAACGGGTGAATCATAAGAGAATTATTTTAATTGAATACTAAATTATGTTAGAATGGTTCAGTATTGATGAAAATTTATGCAAACATAGATTTTAACCCCAATTTAATGAAGTCATGGGCAAAAAATCTTTTTTTGCCAACTAATCGGGTATTTAAAATGGGTTTTCGAAAGAATTTCATGAATTTTTTTAAATTGGCCAATGTGAATCTTGTTACCTATGGGTTTCGGAATTAGAAGGGGCCAGCTGTATCAAGCTTAGAAAAAGGCCAACTTCAAAAAGACAATTTTAAGTAGCATGTCAATATTTAACAGCCAATTAGAATACACTTTAGTAGTCTAATAATGTGATACAGTCGAGTCGCTTTAATCCGAACCAGGTTAATCCGAATTTTTAGGAACTTCGGTTAAAATTTGTCTCCCATTCAGGTCTCGATGAATGTAAATTAAGGCTTTTAATCCGAACAATTTTATCCGAACTCAATTTTTACAGTCCAAAGAAGTTCGGATTAACGCGACTGCACTCTGCACTGTAGAAAAAAGTCTCTATTAAAATTCGGCCTTTATCACTATACCCGAATACCCTAAAATAATATGTCACAAAAATCAAGTATTTACGTTAAAATCCTCTGTTAAATTTTGTAAATAGGCACTCATTTTCGACACGGACATTCGAATACAGTATAGTCGCGTTAATCCGAACTTCTTTGGACTGTAAAAATTGAGTTCGGATAAAATTGTTCGGATTAAAAGCCTTAATTTACATTCATCGAGACCTGAATGGGAGACAAATTTTAACCGAAGTTCTTAAAAATTCGGATTAACCTGGTTCGGATTAAAGCGACTCGGCTGTACCCGAATTGCCGAGTAGCCAAATACCCTTTTCGTTAAACATTTGAAAACTCGAATAGCCCTTTGATAATTGAATAGTCGAATAAATGTCTTAAAGGTTTCAAAGGTCGAATATCCTTTGAATAATTGGATAAAAGAAAATTTTGCCCATACTTCAAACATGGTCGTTAAGTATCTTGATTTAGAAATCACGTTTGAAACTGGACCACTAGTTGTTCCGTAGAGGTGTTTTTACATACTGTAAAATATAAAAAAACTTTTTCAGTTATCCCTGGTCTATAAAACAGTCTCAATAAATTTTTCATCATGGGATAAAAGTAAATAAGTTAATTAGGAAAATGAAATCTGAATAAGCAACGAAATGTCTTAAAGCTACTAAGCTGCCTCTATCAAGTCTCTATCTGATATATAGACTGATGTTAGAATATATCTTCCTATTGATTGTATGTTATATGACCACATAGTAATGTCCGAAAATTTTCATTGTTCTTTTGATCATTATTTTGTGGATAATCCAGTTTTGACTGAGAACAAAAAATCAAAAAACTAGACACAGAATTTGACTGCTCTAGTAAATTAAAATTTAATGACTTTTCACAGTTTTTATCTCCATCTCTCTTATATCAGAGCCTCGAATTATAACAGTCCCTTTAACAAGGACTGATATCACTATTACAGTAAACTCCCTCTATTTGTACCCAGAAAATTTGGTCTTTTACATTTGATTACTGGATACAAATAAAGGGACCGATATCACACATAGGCGGAATACAAAGATTAAATTAGGAATAGTCAAAGAGGACTTTGAAAATTTTAAAATAAAAAAAATTAAATTCTTGTCCGACTTAATTAAACTGATCTTCAAAAATTTTAATCCCAGTGGTAAATTTCGACTTATCCCATGGATCAAATATTTGATATCATGTTTTATCACTGGAGTATCTTGCGAGGGTAATTCTATTATGGTTCACCCGTTATGTCTCAGTATGAATCATCATTACGGACGCCCAAAAGTTGCTTTTTTCAAATTAAAAGCGCTTAAAAATGATAATTTGGACAGTAGTAGTTTGTTTTCAATGGACGTCCCTGATTATCACAGTCCATATCTACCAATACCAGAAGAAGAAAAAGACAACAAGTAGCTTACATTTTAAATTCTTCATTCAAGTTCTTATCATTCTTGTTGAAAACTTTTGATTGAGAAACATTTAAATTTAATTTTGAATCTTGTGAACCAAATGAATTACGTAACAAATTTTTTCTATTAAACAATGAAGTTTCTAAGCAAAAAATAAAAAGTAAATTAGTAATAAAAAATAAGCTTTTTATTAACAAAAATAAATACCTGAATATTTTAATGAAAAACTTTCGGCTTTACGATGAAATCGTGAACAGTTCTTTTTACTTTTATCTTTCAAATACACGTAACAATAGAAATTTTTTGCATCCAAATCATTTTTAACAAGTAAATCTTTAACTGATGTTAGTTTTATGTTTATACAATATGTTATTGACTATAAGAGACACCCAATATAACAATAATTAATAATGGTTTTCTTAGCGTTAAAAAGTTACATTTTTAAAAATTTTTTTTAAAATATTTTCGGTTTGAATTTGGTCTCTTAAAAAAACTTGATTGACATAATTTGACAGTTCGTCTCTGTTTTTTGGTTCATTTTTGAATGTGCCAATCAATGTGTAATAAAAAATACGATCCTCTTCTCCTTCGAAAAAATATAATGTAATATTTATTCTATTATAAGGTCTAGGACTCCAAGTTGTTATCAGTTCTAGACAGATTGTGTAAAAAATTACCATCAAAATGAGTCATTATGTTGTGTGCTAATTTTTTAAGAAAATAATATGTTTTGAAAAAATTCTGAGACTAACGTATTCAAAGACTTAAATTAAATTAAAATAAGAAAAAAATTAATAGCATTATTGGTAAGGTTTCTTGTTTTAAAGGTAAATTTAAATATTTGTTGTTGTTTTTTGTTGTGAGTTACTATTTCTTATCAGTTGCAATATGATTATTTCAAAATGTTAAGAAATTAAGAACTTTTTTTTTACTTCAAGTTTGAACTTGAACACCTTTTACCTTTACAAGAATTTTTACAGATCGAATTTATTTAGTTTCGTTCTTTTTGTAAAAAATAGGTGGTCCTTGTTTGCCTCAAAAGTTATATTTGTATACTCGTCAGCGTGTAGAGCAGGGAATTCGGCATAAAATTGTGACCTCATTTATAGACCTAAAGGACATAAAATAAATGGCTAAAAAAGCGCATTTAATCAACTCTTGCTAGGTATTCAAAGTTAGGACCCATCTTGACAAAAATTGAAATTTTGAGAGACCCTCTAAAAAATTGCAAACTATAGATTTTCATGTTTGGGTTACATGAATATCAAGTCGGTTTTTGTAAATTCAATGTATTTTTGTATACTAAAGGGTCTGCTTAATTGTCTGCCATTTTATCCTTTTTATGAAAAAAAAGTTTTGCAACAGATTTTGAATAATCAAACTGCTCAAAAAAGGAAACAATTCCAAAAGGCAATTTAATGAAACTTGTCGCGTTAAATCCATTTCACCTACAGTGCATGTGGTGTCATAACCACAAATTCAAACATAGGTATGCTCAGAGTTGTTCCTCAAGTCTCAAGTCAAGTCCAAGTCGCAACTTGACTAGATTTTTTTTTTCATAAACAAGTCAAGTCATGAGTTGACTTGAGATTTTTAAAAGACGTTTTCTAACAAATTTGAACATACGAAACGCTTTTAATCTTCAAAATCTGGAAGTGCGTATAAAATACTTTGAAAAGAAATCGTTATTTTATCGTTTAAAGCAACTTTTTAGGGGAAATTTTCAAGTCTATACTCCAAAAACGCGACTTGTGGATTTGCTTCAATTCAAAATAGAAAACAAACAAAACTGTACATTTATCAAAACCTTTTATTTATACTTTTATTCAATTGTTCATTTGTCATTCCGTCTCCATTTAAACTAAATTAACATAAAAACTCTTTACATCACTTATTCGGTTAGCTTAGTCTCTTTCTCTCTTTCTAATTTTCTTTGACTTAACTAACCACGTCCAAGAAAGGCCGTTTTCTACCACCTTATATGGATTAATAAACATTGAACGAACTCGAAGAAGTAACATATTTCAATCACCACTCAAACATCACAGTGTCACACTCCTCACGTCACCAAACGTCAGAGATGCAAAAGACGAAACGAGAAGATACCACTGAAAAATGCTTGAATTATTATTGGCATTACACCAGAAATCGCAAGTGAAAAGTACAACTTTGTAACGATAGGAAAAATCATTTATCAAACTTATGTCAAACTTCTCAAGAGAATAATCAAAGATAACCATCCACTCACGAGTAAGCTAAACAAGGTATCGAAAGAGAGCATTAGCGGTACGATAAATAAGAACCAAAGCTTTGTCCAGAAATACCTCATAACACTACGTAATGAAGTTTCGGACATATATGCAGCCCGATTAAATCCAGAGAAGCAGGTCCGACGCGAACCACCAAAAATAACACTCAGTACCCCGGATACAAAAGTTGTTATAACAACTGTTCTGTTTCTGTGATAAATCTGTTGTAGGCTGACTTGCCTACTGAAATTTGATAGAATCAATACAAGAAGTGTGTTTGTTCGTAATCTTTTATTCTAACTTTGTCATTAAGTACAACATTTCTAACATATTTTAATACAAGAAAAACTAATCTTTTACACCTAAATATAATATAAATTCTTATTCATCACCAAGTCACAAATTAGAGTTTATTTTGAACTATAAATTATAACTAATGCTCAAGAAGTGAAGTGTCTAAATTGATACAATTTAAATCTGACATACTGTATAAAAGCCATGATACCGTATTTCCGCAGCACCACAATTCGAAGGGTTTTTGTTTTTTTATGAGTAAAATACTTTAGCTAAAAATATATTTTGGTCACTTGTTTTTTATTTTCGATCAATTAGCTTTTTTGATCCATGTTATTTTGAGTCACTGCCCTGCAGATGACAGCATTCGACGTAGATTTTCCATCAACATGCCACACTTTAAGTGTTTAACTCTTCTTCCATAGATGAAAATAAATATTGGGAAATATTTAGAGAAGTCCACAGTGATTCAGCCCAGCAAAAGTTTTTGCCAAAATTCATGGACGACAAATCTTAACTTAAATATTCTATTTATGTAGTATTTTGTCTGCTCTTTCAGAAAATATGATGGTTTTTTATTTTTTCCTTGAAAATACCTATAATATACTCTGTGAAAGATGACCCAAAATTAAAGACAAATTTTATGTAATATTTAAAATGTAAATATCTGAAAAACGAAATTATGAAAATGCAAAATTTTTTTTTTAAAATTTAAAAAATAAGTTCTTATTTATTATAGAATCATTAAAATTGTAAAAAAAAAAATTTGAATATCTTAAATTTTGATCGAAAATCATTCGTTTTTTTGAAACTTTGACTTTAAAAAAAAAAAAATTTCAACGAGTTTCAACGGTGGCACTAATTTTTTTTAGTAGTGCCTAGATTGGTCTTTCATATAAAAAAAAAATTGGCTGCGCATACTTGCGCAAACAGAAAAAAAATCGTTTTGAAAATGCACTTTTTTAATTAAAAAAAAAACAATTTTTTTCATTTAAAAAGTAATTTTGATCTTTTAACAATTAAAAAGTTCAATTCCTAGATACCTTTAGATAATTTAGGATAAATTTAACGTAGAAATGGATATTCAACTTACCCGTCTCGACCTATACAACGAAACCAAAGAGTTTCTAAAATCTCAACCCGTCGTTTTTATAGAAAAATCGATCGAATTTATCAAGAAAACTTATCCAAACAACTTAACGATTGAAGCAAATATTGAAATCATACACCAAAGATTACGAAACTTTCAATTAAGAATCGTTGAAAAATTAAATAAGCATTTTAGGCATACTGAACGCTTTTTAAAAAACGAGAGTATTTGGTTAAATTCGCAAGTTTTCGAACAACTGTCGACACCATATTCAGAAGAACTTTTTCAACCCAAATCATCGTCAACTATTAAACGACCTACAGCGGGTATTTAAACTTAAAATTAATGTTGATTAAAAAACAATTAAATATTAAAATATAAAGGCCGACCAGAATTACCTTATGAATTTAAGTCAAATAGATCAAAAGACAGAGCAGCAGGAATTTTAGCAAAAGAAAATTCAAATCAAAAGTTATTAAGAAGCTTAATAAAATCATCGAAAAGGTATCGGAAAAGTTTAATTCCACTTTTAACACAAGTAACCGAACCCGGAAGCGCTTCAAAAATAACTCGACAATTTTTGAAAATTTGATTTTTTGAAAGGGTTCTTCCAAACCAAAAAATTTTATAAAATTTGAATTCTACTACTCGAATTTACCCTAGAAACAATTTTTTAATGAAAAATTTAATTTATAAATAATTATGGCAAAAATCGGACTTTTTTGAATCACTGTGAAGTCCTTTATTCTTGAGATTTCGACATAGAAATTCATTTTGAACTGTTTTTCACAAGACAATTTTTAAGCTTGTCTCGCAAAGAATTGCAAACCAAAAAAATTTGCAAATTCAAAAAAAAATTTAAAACGAAATTCAAAAAAATCAACTAAATGGAGAAACAAAAATTTTAAAAAAATCCTTTTTACAAAACCAAATATTCACTGCGTGTTCTCACGACAGATAAAACCAAACCACTTTTAAAAAAAAACAAAAAACAATGTGCTTTCTTTTACATATTTAAATCAAGAATAAAAAAAATCAACATTCATTTAAATCTCATTTTGAGTTTTTTTAAAAAAATTTTTTCAGATACAAAATTAATTTCAATCCAAAAAATGGAAATCCAAGAACATACTAACGGTAATACCAATGGTAAAATCACAGTCGGTGAAATGACTTCAAAAGACTACTACTTTGACTCATATGCTCACTTTGGTATTCATGAAGAAATGCTTAAAGATGAAGTTCGTACAATGACTTACCGCAATTCAATGTACCATAACCCACATTTGTTCAAAAACAAAGTCGTTCTAGACATTGGCTGCGGAACTGGTATTTTATGTATGTTTGCTGCCAAGGCCGGTGCCCGCAAGGTTATTGGTATCGAGTGTTCAAGTATTATCGAACACGCCGAAAAGATAGTCAAAGAGAATGGTTTCGCTGAGACCATTAGTCTTGTAAGAGGTAAAGTCGAAGAAGTGACATTGCCCGATGGTATTGAAAAAGTCGATATTATAATCTCCGAATGGATGGGTTATTGTTTATTTTATGAATCAATGTTACAAACAGTGTTATACGCAAGGGATAAATGGCTCGTCGAAGATGGTCTCATGTTCCCAGACAAAGCGTCTTTACACATCATGGCCATTGAAGATAGAGATTATAAACAGGATAAAGTCGATTGGTGGTCGAATGTTTACGGTTTTAAAATGAACTCGATCAAAGAAAACGCGTTACATGAACCGTTAGTTGATGTTGTAGACGCAAAACAAGTCGTTTCAAATTCAGCTCTTTTAAAAGAAGTCGATATACGAACAATGAAAATTGAGGACTTAACATTCAGTTCACCGTTTCATTTGACCGTTAGACGTAACGATTATGTCCACGCGTTTGTAACTTATTTTAACATTGAATTCTCAGCATGTCACAAAAAAGTCGGTTTTTCAACATCACCAGACTCGCCGTACACCCATTGGAAACAAACAGTCTTCTATTTTAATGAATCATTAACAGTCAATAAAGGCGAAGAAATATTCGGTGTTTTTAATTGTACACCAAATTCAAGAAATATTAGAGATTTAGATTTTGAGATTGAATTTGAGTTTAATGGTGATCTTTCTCAAGTCAGAGAAAAGAATAAGTACAGAATGAGATAAATTTTTTTTTTTTTTTTTGAATAGTCAATTTTTTTGAAGACTTTTTTTGTTTCTCCATGTAGATACTTAAAAAAATTTACTTATTTTGAAAAAATTAAAAAGATTGTCCTTTTTTTTGGTTCCCTTTTTTTGAATTAAAATAACCGGGTCAGGAAAACTTAAATTTTTTTTTCTTTTTAAACTTTGAATCTTGTTTATGACTGAATAAAATGTTAACGAATCTATTTTTTGTCTCCTGATTACCCTTATATATAGAGTTGTTACCACTGTTTTTTGCTAACATGATTCGAGGTATCGTCAATGAGGGACTGTTTTCTCACCTGAGACTCAATAAGATCTGCTGAACATAAAATCATCCCTAAAGGAGGGGGGGGGTCCACTTTTGGTCATTTTGAACTTTTTGCAATCCAAATCCATGTATTTAAGAATTCATTTGAGATCCGCTGTAGACTATTAGACTAGATACAATCAGTCTTAGAAGCGTGGATAGTTTAACCGACGTCGACGGCCGTTATTCGGATACGCAGGTTTTAACTACCCTGATATATAAAATTGAAGTAGACTTTTTTCTAGGCTTGATACAGTTACCCCTCTTTGACTCTGAAAACCAACAGTTTTCAGAGCCTCTTCAGACCAGATCTTATTTTTTTCTGGGCTCTAAAACTTATTAAATCTTTCAATTCATTTCTTCTGATAATCGAGCTGATTGGTCCTTTTTTTTTTCACCGCTCACTCACTAAATTTTAAAAATTCTTTAGCGGATCTCAAACGGATTCTTAAATGCATGGATTTGGATTTCAAAAAGTTCAAAAAGAAGAGGGTCTTATCCCACTATCCGAAAATAATTTCTAACAGATCTAAGTTGGGATTTTCTGCTCTGCTTGACGATAAGTGGAGTTGAGTAATGATAAAAATAAGGTTCGGTCCCCTTATACTTGAGGTACCAAATCCATGTACAATCGAACAATGAGGGGTATATTCGATTGATCTTGAAAATATACATAAAGTTGCTTGTCGTATTTGTCTTAAAGAGCGCTATCTCATCGAACAAAAACGAGTCGACCAACGTTACAATGATTGCTATGCTAAAGAAGTAACTAAGCCTCATTTTTGAAAATTCATCAAAAAATCAAGCCTGTAAAAAGATTACAAAATCTACTTTTGCACCTAAATCACGGATCAAAAGGTTATAAGATTTGCTTGTCGTTACCGGATTTATCTTAAATAGCTTGTAAATAGTGAATAGAATATTTAAAATAGTTTGCCAATTTTGTTTCTTTTAGATCATTAACGTGATCCAATAGTCTAAGTGTGGTAGGATAAACGTTTTTAAGATCTGTTGTAGAATATGGTTTTAGGAATGGCCAAGAGAACTTTTAAATTGTAAAACACTGAATCTGTAAGTAGACTTTACAAAGCCTTTGTTAGACAGGATTTGGAATATGGTATACAGGTTTGAAATCCATAACTAAAAAAAGACACTGCTGTGCTAGAATCAGTTCAAAGGAGGAACACTAAACTTCCTTGAATTTAGAAGATTTGAGTATAGTGATAGACTCTAAGCCCTGAATTTAACAACTTTTGAAACAAGAAGAACTATGAGGTGATTTTCATTATACAAAGACCATAACTGTATTCTTTTGGGAATATTATTTCGACACAATCGATTATATAAACAACACAACGTAAAGTCTTTTTATCACAAAAAAAAAAATCTTCTCGACACAAAAATTTTTTTTAAAGTATTCGTGTCTGAAATTATTTTTTCATTAAAAAAAGCTATTTTTCTTTGATGATTTGTATCTCTAAACCCGAGCATCCCAGCTAGAAATGAACTAGACATGTATGTAGATCTGGTTCAGAGCTTTCGATTGATATATAAAAAATAGGAGGTGTATACAACAACTATGGGGGTATATGAGGGCCCTTTAAGGCTGAAAAGTGAAAAATCTGTTTTCTGTTTTCAATAACTTCACAGAGGGTCAAAATATGGTATAATTTTGAAGCCTTTCATTTACTCTACCTTGGATGAAAATAATTTTTTGCATGCCTCACTTCGTGTAAAAGTTACACTCGGATGTATGTTTTTCAAGGGTCCAAAAATTTTGTGACCAGATCAGAGCCTTTTTGACCAAAAAGATGGGAGATGATACCCATGGTCACATTTTTTGGCGATCAACTGATCACAAAGTACGCATGGCCCCGATTTTAAGCTAGCCAACATAAAACTCATATCATATGCAGATAGTTGTCCAAAGTAGTTACAAATCTACAAATTCAACTGGACAATTATTTTAATATTACCTACTTGTGAGAGATTTCAATTCGAACTGTCGGTTCCAGTTGGTTATTCCGTCTACTTTTAATATCGAAGAGTTGACGGATTCATAAAAATTAAGGCATTTTAAGTAGGAGATCTTGTTTATTAAGGTTAAATCTTACCTTCTACTTAAAGATCAGCATAAAATATTTTTCAAAAATCGATAACTGTTGAGAACAGATTCATTACATGACAATTTATCTTAATTCATTTCGTTCTCTTGTTCGAAATGAAATTATCCAAAATAATATTTTTCTATTTCCTAAAAAAATAACTTTTTTTCCAAAAATTAGTTTAAAATAACTGTAAAACATAAAAAGTGAATTTTAAGCAGCTTCAAATTTTTTGATATTCGATATAGTTGAAATGAATTTTATAATTTTGATATTTATTTTGTATCTTTTAAATTGTACCTGTGAAAAGCAAATTGAAAACTATTATAAATATCTTGGATGCTACAGAGATGCCTATGAAAGAGACCTTGGTATGTTTCATACTAACTATTTGATGAATGTTGGATTATGCATTGATTTATGCATTTCAGCAAGAACTTATTTCGCTGGACTTCAACACTAGTAATTACTTATTGAAAATCAAACCCGTATAACTGATTTTAAATATTTTACAAAAAGCTGGGAATGCTATTGTGGCAATAATGTAGGAAAATATGGGCAAACTTCTGAAAGTGATTGCTCTTATAATTGTGGAGGAGATAAAACTCAAAAATGTGGCGGTTTATGGAAAAGCAGTGTCTATCAAATTTACAGTAATTTTTTGAACATTTCAAAAAAATAAATTTGTTAAATTTTATCGAAAAATTTTTAAAAGCCCTTGAATTAGATTGCAACGAATATTCAATAGCTCTAAACGATTATTTAAAATGTAGCATTTCTTTTAAATCAGCTGTTAGTTTTTACATAATTTCAATTGATTATGGTGATCTAAGTGACAATGATGATGGATTTTTGATTTTTATAAATTCAACAAGTTTCGAACATCGATTTGAGAGTTACGGTAATTATTTGATTACAATTCAAGAATTTTCTCAAGGCATATTGTTTCATTTTAATGTCAATGTAACTGGTATTATAATCAAAAATTGCCCAGTGATGGTACAAATTGGTCAATTATTTAGTTTAGAATTGGAGCACTATGGTTTAGATCAAACTGTTTACGTCAAATTTTCAGATTCTGATTTACGTGAGATTAAATCGGATGGTTCAATCGAAAAAAGCTTTAATACAACAGGTGTTTACACAATTTCATTGTATACACGTTCTAAAGTTTATCCAACAAATTGTTCCATTAACGTTATTGATTCGATAACAACACTAGATGATGTTAGCTTGTTGTCAGGAATGTACACATTTTATACAAAACCTGTAAAAATGAGCTTGGCGTTTGAGGATTCAACAGAAACACTAAATAAGGTAAACATAACGACAAGTGTTGGCCCAAAAATAACCGATAAGTTTTTTGACATTAATTCGGCTGGAACACTAGGCCTTCTAATGTCAATATTTGATTTAAATGATTGTTTAACAAACTGTTCCAACAATGGACGATGTGTAATAACCTCTTCAAATAAATTAATTTGTGATTGCTTTGGTAACTATATAGGATCAAATTGTAAAATTAGTATCAACCCTTGTAGTCAAAGACAGTGTTTAAACAATGGTAAATGTATTTGGTCTAATAAATCTTCGAATGGTTTTGAGTGTAATTGTACTGATAAGTATGTGGGTAAACGTTGTGAGCTGTTACGAGATGATATCTGTCGAAATAGAACATGTTCTAATCATGGAATTTGTTTTCTTAAAATTAATAATACGACTAGTGAAGAGTGTAAATGTTTTCAGTATTTTAGTGGAGAAAATTGTGAAATTGAAAGTGATGAATATAAAGTAGTTCAAACAACCCTCAAAACAAGTTCTACTATTTGTCTTGTTTTTTTAGGTATTTATTTTTTGGTCGTTTTTAGTTTGGACATGGTAACTTTAAAAAAACGGATTACAAAAATAACGAGAGTTAAAGCTAAATCGAAAATATTTAAATTTTATTATGTTAACTACAATAGTAACCGAAAATAATAAACACGACTATCGGAATTTCAAGCACAATCGAACGACTGTGTGTCAAACCCATAGGGCCGATTGACTCCATATATTAACAAAAATATAAAAATAAAATATTAAAGAATTCAATGAGTTTTAGTTAATAGTTCTTGTAAAAAATATCATATTTTGGAAATATTCTAACAAATTTATCAAAGACCAAGTTTATATTGTTTTTGATTCAATTTTTATGAAAAGGACAACTTTTCCTTTAACAATTTATTAATAAATTTTGGAATGAAATAGTCGAAGGTCTCCTCCATTTTGTCATTGAATTTTCCTTTTGATGGTTTTGTTTCGATGATCATACGGTTTGTGGAGTTCTCTTTGGAATATTAGAGTTTCCTTTGATTCAAAAGAAGCATTTTTTCCGTTCAAGATATTATGTGAGAGCACCGTTAGTCTTTTGATAATTCTATGTTGAAAACACTCTAAATTAAATTGACTGAGACAATTGTTAAACTTGTTAAAATCATTAGATGTAGAACTATTCGCTTTAAGATTGAGTAATTTGTACAGACAGTAATTGTAATAGTTGGCCATCTTTTGTATAGTTTGTCTTGGAAAATAAATGACTAACGATAAGCAATAGTCAACTATTTTGAAGAACTGTACCTTAACTTTATGGGATAGATAAAATAAACGTTGAATCGAATAGATGCGCTAATTGATTGAAAGTTTCATTTCACCGACATGTTGTAAAAAGTTTGACTTGTTATCTATTGTGATTCCCAGAAGTTTAAATGAATCAACAACCTCAATTAAAAAACCATCGATCCAAACTTCTGTAACTCCTGGTTTATTTGTAACAAACATTATTTTCGTTTTGTCCCTGTTAATATCAATACGATTAAATCTGCATCAGTCGGTTAGTTGTTTAATACTTCGGTTGAATTTTACCATTAAATCATTTATGTTTTGGTCAATTTTTATAATTGTTGTATCATCGGCGAAAAGCTTAGTTAAAAAGTCGGATAGACAGAAAGGAAGATCATTAATAAAGATGAGTAATAACAATGGGCCTAATACACTTCCTTATGACAAAATGTTGCTTATGATTAATTCGGCTCGTTGTCATTTAACTGTGCAAGTTAAAAGTTTTTGTTTAGAAAATAAAATCATACTGATTTTCGTACCACTTAGATTGACAAACCTTTCTTTGCTATTTTTGGTGAAGATTGAGCAATATTGGTTTTGGTTTTTAGCTACAACAAAAAACCAAAACCTTCACCCGTCAACGATGATTTAATGACGGGTGAAGAACAAAAGATTATTGAGAACCTTGAGGCAGTTGAGTTGCCTCTCACACAACGTACCTAATATAACTTAAGAGAAACGACTAATTTATTAGATTTAAACCAAATTAAAACCCCCATTGTAACTAAAAAAAAGGAAGATTATTAAAAAGAAATTCAGTTTGTGCAATTTCAGTTATCTCCACCACCAGCTTCTGAAACACCGTCCAAATCAAATAAGAGGAAAACTCCAGAAACAGAGCGACAAAGCGAAATACCTAAAAAAGGAATAAGAAACCCGGGAGTAAGGCTCAAGTTTGATCCATGACATCATTAGTTGCACAAAAGACCTGATTTACGACAACCACACTTGTTTGTCATGCATTTACTTGTACAATTACATTTCACTATCCATTTACCTCCTCCTATCGATTACTCAGTCACTGCTTGACGAACACTTTTGACAGACTTGTCTGTCTTAATCTTGACATTTAACACTGACTTAGCTCTTAATGGTCTGAGTTGAATAAATTTACTAAAATTATCTTGATAGACAATTATCCATCTAAATTCTCGAACCAAACTTTAAATATTAAATAGAATCTATTGAACAAGCTCATGAAAATATTTTTACGCTCTAAGAAATCGCTTAAGGATTAAGCCTTATTATTTCCTTGCGTGTGCTGGGGCCTCCGGCGCCTCTGCAAGTTACAAAATTTAAAAGAAAAATCCCATTTAAAAGGATGGGGAGGAAAAATTTTCGAAATAATTTCATGTTAATATCATACGATCAATCGCATGAAAAAAGATGACTAATGATGGAGTCCTTACCTGGGGTACCCATATCATATTCACGTCTACGAGCGACCAAAAGTTGAAAAATCAAGTTTTTTTTCAATTTTTAGGAAACGAGTGTGACTCGAATTTCCGTCCTATTCATCTGAAAATAAGATAACTCTATACAGAAAGATCTGAAATTGATCTTTAAATATTTCTTAAATAGGGGATATATTGACATGAAACTCTACTATACTACTTACCAATGAAAAAATCTCAATTTTTCGAGGCTGCTGGAAAAGGGGAAAATTGAGAATTTAAACGACGGTACAGCCTGAAAATGAGTCAATTCTTAAAAGACATTCAAGGCGCCGAAGGCGCAAACTAACCGAGTAGAAGGGCAAAAATTTGATCCTCCTACCCCCTGGACCTTGTGTTGAAAAATTTTCTTACCCATACCCCCTGTTTTTAAAATATTATTTAATTTAAGGCCTTGGTAATCATCGTAGAGTAAAACAGATAGCCACATTTATTCCTATAGATGTTGTTTTTCAAGTCCTAATTTTTTTAGATCTTCTAAATTCTAACCAAACCTGACCCTTTGTTTATCATCGATTTTGTCAATGATACTGAAACCGAAAATGTGATACTAAACACTTAAATTTGGTCTTGATAGTCCAAGACAAAAGTTAATAATATTTTGATTCATCGAACTTAGCATATTTACACGACACTTTAATTCAATTTTTTAATTTTCAAACAAAAAACGAAAATAAATTTATTCAAAAATGGAAACATTGGATAATTCCAACTTGGCCAACTTGTCCAATCTAGAAATATTAAAAAATTTTAAACTCATAAAACAAGGCGCCGAGGCTAAAATATACACCGGTACTTACGAAAACAAGCCATCAATAATAAAAGAACGTTTCAAAAAGACTTATCGTCATGCTGATTTAGACAAAGCAATTACAAATAAACGTACCAAAATGGAGGTAAAGTTGTTAAAAAAAGCGATTAGTCTAGGAGTCAATTGTCCTCAAGTGTATCGAGACGATCTTAAAAATGGAATCATAGTCATGGAGTTGATAGAAAACTCGATAATGTGCAAAGACTTTATATTCAACTTGATAAAAACTGGTTTACAAAAACAAGAATTTGATACAAAACTAGCAGCCCTAGCGACCAAAATAGGAGTCTTGATTGGAAAATTACATCATAATTTAATAGTACATGGTGATCTAACAACATCGAATATCCTCATTCAAAATTATGAAAATGATGATTACAAAATTGTTGTAATAGACTTTGGTTTGAGTTTTACAACAACTAACACTGGTCAGTATGAAGACAAAGCGGTTGATTTATACGTTTTAGAACGTGCATTGTTATCGACACATTCACTTCAGGCCGAGTTTATATTCGAAAATATAATGAAAGGCTATGAGACTGAGTGTAAGCCAACGTTTAAACAAGTTCAAGAAAGATTGGATTTGGTTCGTTTAAGAGGCAGAAAACGATCAATGATTGGTTAACAAAACAATTTATTGATAAGGGGGTGATATTTACAAAGAACTTTATTTGAATAAAAATTTAACAAAAATTACACATTTTCAAAAAAATTTTAAAAATCTTCATCATCACTTATTTCATGTTGTTCATATTTATAGAAATTTTTTTCTTCTTCTTGATCATCAACGTCATCGGAGTCTTCACTCTCTTCACCTTGACTTTGAGTTTGTTTAAAATCTCTTGAACCAACTGTTACCAACTCGGCTAAATCTGAGTCTTTGTTACCTTTTAATCGATCACGTATGAGCTCAACAATCGCTTTTTGAGTTCGTTTCTCTAAAATTTTAATTTTCTTTTCACACGCACGTTTAAGATCCCAATCGACTTTTTGTGGAGCCAAAGTAGCTAAGTCAATTTCTTTTTCGATTAATGATTTTGGTTTACCACTGTCCAATTGTTCTTTAATCTCGTTACGAATTTCGGTCAAATCAGGTTTAGGTATAGTATTAGTTTTCAAGTCCTCATCTTTTGGTGTGTAATTACGGAAAAGCGGTTTAGGAAATTGTGATTCCCCAGTCTCTTCAGATTGATCATTCAATGTTTTCAATTGACCTTCGCGTAACTTTTTTAAACGTTCTTTACGTTTAAGTGCTTCTTGATCCAAAGTTCCTACCGAATTCATTTCTGCCTTCAAAACGAACATGATTTATTAAAGGGCTATGCTTGAAATCAACTTCCAGAGTTTATACCGGAACTTAACCAAAAAAAAATAAATTTTATTTTAAAATTTTTATTGATAAGAAGAGTACAATTAATATTTATAAATTAAAAAAAAAAATTTTTTTTTTGTTTTTTTTTGTGTTGATTACGAGTCTTCTAAATTTTGTAAATAGTAAAAAAAAATAATTCTTTGAACAAAAGACTTAATCAAATTTGTCTTTGTTTTTAAGTAAATAACTAGCCAAGTATTCAATTGGATTTGGTGGTCGTTCTTTGGCTAAAACACTCATACCTTGTAATAAAATAGGCACAATTGTTTGATCTAAATAAGCACGTACAGGCAAACTTTGTAAATCAACTTTTGGTTTTTTGGTATTTAGTGCCTCTTGTGATTCTTGTTCGATCATTTTATCGACATTTTGGTCCATACCAGCTTGAATATTGGCAACTTCAGTGCCATTTGTTTGGTCTTTTGTTTCGTCTATTTGCTCTTGTGGATGTTGTTGTTCATCGCTCGATTGTTGATTTTCAGTGGTTTGTTCGACTGGTGGTTGTTGTTGTTCAAGTGTTTGTGTAACTTCTTCAACAACAGCTTGTTGTGTTTCGGTTTGTTGTTCACCTTGGGGTGTTTCTTCAACGTTCATTTGTTCGGTTTGTTCAACTTGAGCTACTTCGGACATTTTAAAGTCTAAATAAAATGTGCTTAAAAACAAATTTTAAAATGAAAAAAAAATTTTTTTTTTCTTTGTTTTATATTCATCAAAGTTTTATTGCAGTATGAATTTTTTTCTTATCGAACAAAAAATTTGCAAGAATTGAAATGTTCGAGACTAAATGTGTATTCCAAAAATTTGTCGTTTTATTTCATTTGAATATCCCCTCTGACTTTTTTCAACATAATTTATTTTTTGTTAGTTGTGAGTGTATTTGTGTGTATCGTATACTTGAATATTAAATCTTGCAAATATTTTTTAACAGTTACCTAGGACATTTGATAAAAAGTTTTGTTTATGAATAATTGTTATCAAATTTATTTTTATGACCGAGTTTCGAGTCGTTAAAAAAATAAGGGTGTCAGCATTTAGTGTCTTTAACGACTTTTTATGAACACTAAATTAGAAGGAATCAACATTTTTTTTTTGGACAATAAATTATATTAACTTTTCACTCAAAAAATGCACTTATGTTACAAGCCGGTCTAATGGACTTTCGAAACATTTACTTTGACCTCTTGGCTTAAAGAGATTTCTTCTTATAATGCTCTTATACATAACCCCCCTTAAACAAAAAATATTTTGGCTCAACCCTCTCAAAGATAAACTTGAATTTTTAGAGCTACATGCATTTAGATCAAAAATTTTTTCAACTAAAATTGGTGTTGGCAGTCGACTAATGAGCCAACTGGTCTAAAACATGAACGGTAAATTTTCACACCAGGTGCATATATGTCAATTGTAGACCTTTTAGTCAGCTTCAAAATGGTATGCTGGGTGTCTTGATAGGGTCATTGCTTGAGGAGAAAAATGGATTTAGTTGCAACTGAAAATCTTATTAATTCTTTTGGGAATCATCCTTTCAAGACATCCAGGGTAGAATTTTGAAGCTGGCTAAAAGGTCTACAATTGACAAATATGCACCTGGTGTGAAAATTTACCGTTCATGTTTTAGACCAGTTGGCTCATTAGTCGACTGCCAACACTAACTAAAATACATTATTGCTTAAATTTATACAATTTTCATTTTCAGCTATAAAATGATGTGCTTAAAAAAATTTTCCTCCGAGAAAAAGAGAAAATTGGCCGCAAACGGAAAGCTTCGGGACTTATTCGGTTTTTTTCTATATATTTCAACTTTCTTCCCGTGTCCACGCGTCAGCCGGGTTCAAGTCCGTAGGTACATTGTCAATACCTTGACTTGTAAAAAAAGATGTAAAGAAGATATGAATAGTGAATTAGTGAGTACCGTAATCCCTCATTTTTTGTACCATGGAGAAAAAATCTTCTGCATCTTTGTTGCTTATCAACATTTTTGATGTAGGGTTATTTTTTTCTCTTAGTTTTAACGAGACTACGTTATGTTGTAACTTAGCAGATTTTTTGATTTTTTAAAATAAAAAATTCAATTGCTTCAAACACACTAAAAATTTTTTGTCCATGGTACAAAAATTGAGGGATTACGGTAAGAGAAGTAAGAAAGAGTAGAGTTAGGTCGAAAGGACCCGTACCTGAAGAAATATTTGACGAGAGTGCAACAATATTGTTGCAGCCTTCAATTGCTGTGATTGTAAGACCTGCAAACATTGCTCACAGCTCACTTAAATGGATAGGAAGGGATGGAATCATAAATTGATAGGCAACCTTGTTCACTCGTCAACTTGGCCTTAGATTAAAAGACGAAGTTTCTTTGAACTTTTATTTCGAAAAACTCGGGTCCATAATTTTACGCCGTTCCTAAGGCGGCTAATAAATTCTCTAACTGAAACAAACTAAATGAAAACTTTTATTCTCTCAAGACTTCGTTTTTAAAAAAATAAATTATTAACAAAATTTTTTCTAAAGTCTAATTAATGTACTCAAGGAAAACAGTATGATATGCTTAATGATCTATATGTAATTAATAACATTTAGTTAATTAATTCAATTGATTTCATTACTTACATTTTTAATTATTTTAAAATGATAATTTTTAAAAATCGAGTCTTTAAATCTAAAATTCTAGAAAAAAAATGTTTCCTGAAATATTTGATTTGTGGACATACCCTTGCTCACAAGGGCGGAGTCAGACATTTTCAAAGGGGTTTGGACTCAAGTTCAACAAAATAAAAAAATACAAAGGACAAATTAAAAGATTCAATTAAGAACCCAATCAAAAATCGAGTTTTCATTTAAAGTTTTTTTGAAAAACCGACTTGATAGGCAGACTCTACACCCAAAGTTACCTAAGAAAACCCAGGAATAAGTTGTCAAATATCATCTTCTCTGAGTACTAGGGTCTAACAATTGACTATCCATCGAAAAAAAGGGATCTTCGATAGCGATATTATAAGCTACAATAAATTTTGAAATTTTGGTGCTGTTACGTCATTTTTGAAAAAAGGCCTCACAGCAACAGCAGCAACCAACGAAATATGTCAAGTAGAAGACGAGAATGTCCTTAAAGTAAGAAAGGCACAAGCTTGGTTAAATAAGTTTAACAGTGGTGATACTAGCCTTCGAAGGAAGAATGGGTTCAAAATACCAGTGAGTTTCAATAAGAAAGCCCTGCGTACGGCATTAGAGAGCAACCACCGGGTTAGTACTCGCCAATAATCAAGTAACCTTAGCACTTCACAGTCGACAATATTTCGTCACCTTAAGTTGATTCATAAAGTTAAATAGACGCTGCCGAGTTTTTCCACACGATTTAACATCTTTTGATATTCAACGTCTCGAAATCTGTAGAAAACTAGTCGGAAATCCTCTTGATGAACGAATTTTGAGAAGGGTCTGATCCAGAATAATCTTAATTGAATCTAAGATTCTTAAGCTTTTCACATGAAATCTTAACAAATTTTTTTTATTGATTTTAAGATCCTAAAAGACTGACACAAGATCCTTTAAAAAAAATCTTGCTTGAAATTTTTAAAAGGATTTTCCATGGAAAATTAAGATCTTGAAAGAACTTATTTTGAAAAATAATTTTTTCTTTAAGATTTCATAAGAAAAGATTGAAAATCTTTGATTCAATTAAGATTATTCTGGATCAGATACTGAACTTGGTCAAGTTCCGATACTTTTCTTACTAAGAATTTTAATAAGATTGTGTTCATGGATTTTCCCTTCTGATTATTATCTTTCCCGCTCAAAGGCTCATTTCCTTAGAGGACGGAATTTACCAAGACCAAGTTGAAGCTGGGTGCTTGAGTTCTTTAGCTCAAAAAGCCAGGAATGGTACAAAAGAGGTCTCGAATTGCTAGCTGATAGATGGCTAAAGAACATAGAGCATAATGGTGCATATTTAGAAGATTAGATGTTTCCCTTTTTTTTTATTTTTAATAAAATAGAAAACTTTTGTTCCAAGATTTTAAATCAAAAAAAACAAAAAAATGAAGTTTTTATATTCATTCTAAAAATCATCTTAAAAAGCTCTTGAAATGATTTTTAAAGTTAAGAAAATATTTGATCTCTTAAATAGAACAGATATTTAAATTTAAAAAAAAAGCCAAAAAACAAAGTTTGTTTGCCATTTTTTGAAATTTATGCTAATAATTCAAATTTAGCTTGACGTACTCAAAATATCCACATCTTTAAAAAAAAAAATAAAAACTTTAATCTCTTCTAATAATAGGCTTAAATCTTTGACCTATTTGATGAGTTTTTTTTTTCAAATCGAGTTCATTTAACCTCCTCTGAAATTCTCTTCGTTGACTCAGTCCTGAGATTTGTCTCCTAAACTATACTTAACACTCTCATTTCGATTTTAAGAATCATAAAACCCAAAAAAATAATATATTTAAACAAAGATAATTTTGAACATTTTATACAATTTTTTAAGATCACTTTTCCGAAATTTTATCAATAAAGTGAGAATATCTAAAAAATATAGAAACAATGTCTAAAATGTTTTTGTTTGTTGTATTTGATGTTCATAAGAGATTAGATTAAATTTTTATCATTAATTAACGGTAAGTGATTATAGAGTATCCATAAATAATGTTGACATTAATGTTAAAAATATTGTATTTCATAGTTGTACTTCAAATTGTGAGTTTAAGGATTTTATTGTTGTCGATCAGAGTAACCTTTTCAAGTTATTTTTTGTATTTTACTTTATTTACTCAAATTATTTTGAATCGTCATTTAAATATTTTTATTAGACAGATTGGTTTTAGTATCTCATTATTTTAATTAATTTGATGTAGAGGCCGAGGTTAGGCTTAAATGTCTCTGCTCAATTCATTATACTTGAACACACTCTTCTCTTTTAATTTGATTTGATTTGTAATGTATTCTATATGCATCGGAATTTTGAATATTACTCAGGGGGGTACCAAAAATTTTGACGTTCGAGGAAAAAAAAATGGAAAAATTTTTTTTTAATCGATTTTATTTTTTTAAATTTTCAAAGTATACCTTGATTCGCTATTGTAAAGTTTTATCCGCTCAGTACACTTTTGAATGGTCCTTTGATACTCTTCTTTAGGTATCGAATTAAGTATCTATGTAAGAGTTCTTCGCTTGTATGATCGGGTAAGAGTTTTTTTATTTCGATAAATAACCAAAAATCATAAAGATATAAGCCTGGAGAGTAAGCCGGATGGTCTAGAATTGTGATGTTGGTCTGTGTGAGAATTTTGGTATTGTTTATGGAATGTCCAGGTACTACATGTACTAGAACAGGTCCTGTTGTTTTTAAAAAGACACACACAATCAATTTTTGCTTAAATTGGTTGCGTTTTATAGCAGTCAGCGGACTTCGGCCTTCTACTAACCAACTGAAATAAGATACTTTGTTCCCAATTTTACGGTGGTAAATCCATAACTCGTTCCCTGTAACTATATCACATAAACGACACCTCTGACTCCTTATAGTGTCTAAATTTTTGGGACATATCTCGACCCTTCTTTTTCGTTGATTCAGCTCACGTTGGATCCAACGCGAAGACAATTTAAGTAAATTGAGATGATCGGGCAAGATTCGCCCGATTGTTCTAGGACTCAGACCGGTCTCAGCTTTTAATGAATAGAAATTCACGATCTCCTATCAATTAGAAGCCTAGCTCGCTTATGCTTGACCCCCTAAGTACTAATTTGAACTAGGTAAATAAATTATTTTGAAAATTAATAATTAATATTTTTCTTGATTTATGTTTAGAAGCCGTAAGCCTATAGGGAACAGTGCAGAGCATTATAAAC
This sequence comes from Brachionus rubens, assembly GCA_022207745.1. Taxonomy (NCBI): domain Eukaryota; kingdom Metazoa; phylum Rotifera; class Eurotatoria; order Ploima; family Brachionidae; genus Brachionus; species Brachionus rubens. Next base: position 648,168 of record JAJVHD010000041.1, on the reverse strand, counting down.
GATACAGACGCTTTAATTTTGAAGGGTTTAAAAAAATTATTCAAAAGCTGTTTAAGTCAAGGATCGTTCTACTAGATGATAGATCAGCACAGAAAATCACTATTACTACTACTAATACTATATTCCTTTTTTTCGTCCATTTGACCTCTTGTCCAACTAAATGTTGTATAGAGTAAAAGCAAATTCTGGGAACAAAAGCAAATTTAAAAAAAAAAAAAAACAAACAAATTTTTGAAACAAAAAAAAGAGAAAAAAAATTAGCGCTAATCAATGGAGACACTCTTTGAACACTTGGGCCGAGAGACATCTTGCATCTGGCAGGTTTCTAAATGGAGAAACGATGATCAAAGACTTGGATAAGAGGTTGATATTTAAGGATGTGACGTTTAGGCATGTGAAGGTGGAAAAAATGGGTTGTAGAGGCGTCGAGGTGTTTTGTAGTTTGGAAAATTGGGAAGTGTCCTATTGGCATGGATATAAGAGACGTGCAAGACAAGGCGCTGGATGGCTAATGCTTAGAGAAGGGATGGTGTTCCATAGAGCTAATATGGAAAAATACTGGACAATGGTCGACCGGTTTGCGCCAGAGCTAGGCGTCAATTTTACCGAATGCCCTGTGTGTCAAAGGAGGTTTACAACCGAGGAAGTACAAGTTCACAGCAGGAGATATCTAGAAAGGACCTTAGCTGACTGTCAGCATGATGTCGAAAGCTCCATTAGAGTCACTTGCCCGATATGTTTGCAAAATATGGGAGTACGGGATTTTGAAAGCCATTCAAGGGAAAATTCGAGGAGAATGTGCGAGAAGTGTGGAGCGCAGATGTTTGTGGTGAAGTTAGTCGAACATGTTAAGACATGTAGAACGATGGTAGCTTACGCGTAAAGGAAAAGGAATCAAAAAAAAAAAAAATGCTCCCCCCCATATTATAGATTTTTTGTTATAAATTGTGTTTTTCAGGTAAATTAAAATAAAGACGATTAAAAACGAAAAATTTCTTTTTGGTAAAAATTTTTTTATTAACAATTCGCGACGTTTCGGCAAAACGGAGTTGCCATTATCAAGCTGTTAATAATCTAAAGGTAAAACGAGAGATTAAGTTTTAAAATTGAAATAAACAAAAACAAAATTTCAAAAATATTGAAACATAATTTAAAAATTAAAATTGCATATCTTAATAGTGGGGTATTTGCAATTATATATGTAATTGCAACCCCACTATTTCCTTTCGGTATTCTGAAATTGTGGATACGCTTGAATTATGATCGTTTTGATTTCGTAGTTGGACTGAGAGTTCAACTGTTTGTTAAGGGACGGTTTACGTTTCAGAATATGCAGTAGCTCTTTTATTCTGAGTTTTTGATCTGAGTCAGCTTTGTCGATTACTTCAATATTATTGTAATCCATTTCATGACCCATACTCACTGAGTGTTGGTAACAAGCCGAGTTTTTAGATTCCTTATGTTCAGAAATTCTAATACTCAGTATTCTCTTACATTTTCCTATGTAGCTAGCGGTACAGTTCTTACAGTTGATCTTGTACACTACCAATGACTTATCTTCGTTCCTTTTGATGTTGTCCTTGAACGGGAAACAGTCGGCTATTGTTTTAGGTGCTTTGTACGCTACATTAAAATCCACTTGTGGGAAGTTACTTGTAACCAAACGCTTCAGTCGTCTTGCGAATTCCTCACATTTGTTATTTGAGTAAGGAAGTACGATATATCGCTTAAACTCGGGTTTTATTACGTCTATCTCCTCAATCTCGACCGGTGGTTTGTTACGTTTATCTTGAAATCTTTTGAATTCAGTCTCTACGACGTCGTCGGGGTATTGGTTAAGAGATAAAAAATTCCTCTTATCTTCTTAATCTCTACTTCTCTGTCCTTTTCATCATTACAAATGGCATAAACTCGGTTTAATAAGCATTTTATAAGACCTATCTTGTACTTCCTTGATGTTAGGCTTGTCCAATTTAGGTAGACACCTGTGAATGTCTTTTTATGATAGATTGTGGTACCATATTTATCTATGCTTCGTTTAACTAGCGTGTCTAAAAATGCTAGTTTACCATTTTCCTCATGTTCGATCGTGAACTTAATGTTAGGGTGTTGTACATTGAGGAAATCCAAACAGGCTTTCGCGTCGTTTTTGTTGTTCAAAGACGCGAACAAATCGTCAACGTATCTAACCCAGAGACTCACTCCAAGTTTCTCAAGAGATTCCATGTTTTTTTGTTCAAATTCAGACATGAAAATGTTTGGATTTGAACAAAAAAACCAGATCCATTAATTGGAATATATTTTAAACAGGAGCATAATGTTAAAGGGTTTTCATTAAATTTTGAAAATAATTGTTGAACTGATGTTAAGTCATTTAAATCTTTCATTTGATAATAAATATAAATTTTAAAGTTTAACACGGAACTCAAAGCTGATAAATGATAATCATTACACCATTCTCCCTTGCATCATGCAACAATCTTCTATAATTATACTCTACATGCGAATTTATATCTAAAGTAGAGTCATTAGAACGCCCTTGACTCACTATTGACCTGATAATGTTTTTGTAATAATCTTTTTTTTCACAATGTAGAAAACAGTAATTAAACGTAAGAGATTCGAATACATCTTATTCCCAAAGAGACAAAGAGAAACCATATGAAAAAGACAATTCACATCTCCTGGTGTTTTTATTGGTGTATATTCTTGAAGAAATATTCGATTTAACTTTGATTTAACTTCATTATCAATATCAAAACGATTTGTAAAATTTTGTTTTTTTATAGTACGTCTCAAATTTTCCAATACTTTTTCAATAAGTTCAGTGTTTTTCTCAACATAATGTTCAATTTTCGTAAAATTGTTATTTACATTCGTAATAAATTCGTCTAAACAAAAGTTTTTGGTTCTCAAATCTTGACTTTGTTGAAAATACCCCATTAAGCCTTAAACAAAAAAAGTCATAGTGTTTTTCTTTAGAATCCATAAAATAAAAAAAATTAATACGCGTTAAGTTTATGTCACCGTTTTGATCAAAAAAATCCTTTTTGTCAGCTAAGTTATTTTGGTTTGATGTTGAAGAATTATTGACCGTGATCGGATTCTGATTTAGTGAATTTTTAACACACCAATTCTTTCTTGCTTTAAACCCTTTCATTGAAGCTTTTAATTTTATAAAATCGATTAACTCAACAATTTCTTGATCGACTAAAATTGACTCTGGAATGAATCTAGCTAGATTAAGATCTTGTGAGTGTCTCACTCTCGATAAAGCAACATACGCTTGACCAGCTGAAAAAATGTTCTTATCGATAGCAACATGACATCGTTTGAGAGTGGCTCCCTGTACCTTGTGGATAGTTTGGGCCGTCGCATCAGAAATTGGAAACTGAATTCTATAACAATCAAGACCTGTGCTATTGTATTTTATTTTCTGACGCATCTTCGGAATTGGAACATATTTTCCATCATCAAGTTTCATTACTAAAACTTTGTCACTACTGTCCTTGTAGGTGCCCGTTAGACCATTTACAATCCCATCACTCACATCAACGTTTTTAGATAACATAATCGGTGAATCGTGAAAGAGTTGAAGCCCTCTTTCAAGAGAACCATGTAGATTGTCGATTTTTTTACTATTGAACTCTGACAATTGAAATCCAGCTGCATCAATATCAATAGATTTAATAATAATTGGATCTTCTTCCCTTTTCCGTTTTAGGTTGTTTTGGTATATGACTTGTTTTCTTAAAACTTGAAGGCTACATAAACTCACCGATTTCGATAATTTTGTACATTCTTCAGTAATTGGGTGTCCATCACCACAAACTCTTGTTTTAATAAAGGCAAGATCCTCTTCGTCTAATTTCCCAAGACGATAATTATTCAAAAATTTTTGAAACGCCATGTCATTTTGTTGTCTAACATTTGTTTCAAGAAGAAAAGGGACAAAGTTATCCAAAAATAAGTCTGATCTATAAATTTGTTGTACTGGAAAAGAAACGGTTGAATCGGCAGGAAGTTGTAATAGATCCCCAATCAGAACAATGCTTTTGCCTCCAAACATTTTTGGGTTGATTGCGTTTACGTTTGTGAGAACCTCATTTATTCTTTTCAAAATCAAATCATTCAACATGCTAATTTCGTCGATTATCAAAACATCTGTGTTTTTAATTCTGTTCCGAGTAAACTATCAAATTCAAGATTTATATCTAATTCAGCGTTGATTTTAAAAAAACCATGAGCTTTTTCTCCTCGAATAAGTTTGGCTGCCAATCCAGTTGTGGCTAGTTTTGCTACGTTAAAACCATTAACGAACAGGTAGTTATGTAAATTAGTTAATAGAAAAGTTTTTCCTGTTCCAGCTGGTCCAAAAACAAAAGCTAAAAACTGATTCGTTCCTTGTGATTTTACGAAATCGACTATTTTCTTCTGGCATGGAGTCAATTGTTTATAATCATTTTCCAAGTTTTGTAATATCTGAGGAATTTCCTCTCGCATTCTGAAAAGACTTTCTAAATTTATGTCAGGAGATGTTGATTCTACACTCAAAAATTGGTTTTCATTATTCTCTTCGTTGTCGTAATCAACCTCTAAGTCATCAAAGATCATTCGTTCATAAGGCTTTTGAGTTTCATAATTTTCATTCAGAAAGTGTCGTCTAAATTCATCATTTATACCTAAAACATTAGTATTGGAATTTATTGGCCCATTCAAAAGACGTTCAATGTCTTCATCTTTCGATGTATCGATATTATTAATTAAATTTCGAATTATACACTCTTCCCGATAGGTTCTTGTGATGTTGTTCTGGCTTGTTAACTCATTAAACGTTCTAAAACTTACGGAAAACAAAAGCTTTTGAAAATAGAATATTTCGCCGTCATTCGAATTAAAATAATTAGTTCTGGGAATAATCTCTTTGTTTCGCTTAACGACCCGATCATTTTTCGGTCTAAATAAATATTTTGGCTCCGCGATTTTGGAATCGGAGTTTTAGAATTTTTAACGAATATTTCAGATTTACGAAAGAAGTCGAATATAGTGATTGAATCGAAAGATGAATGGTTAGGCCTTTGAAGATAATGGTCATAAACTGAATCTTTAAAAGGTCGTCATCATCAGGATCCAAATAGATTAGCTCATGCTTTCTCTTTAAAAATTTGAATTCCTCATTTGGAAAACACGTAGGCACAAATAAAACTTTCATGTTTGACTGAACAAAATGGTGTCCCATTATGTAAGCTGATGCTTCAACCGAACTAACCGTTTTAAGCTGAAAGTATTTTTGAACTTCGTTTGTTTCGTTGTCTAATTTCTTGGCTGAAAAAGTCGGCTCAATTTTGGATATGTACTTGACGAGATATTGTTCGATTCCTCGTTTGGTAACGTATTGAACATTGATATGTCCATTCCAAAGAAGAAGAAGATCAGGGTTATACGGTACGACTTGCTGATCCTGTATTTTCATTCTTTTATAAAAATATTTGCTTCCGTCTTCGGATATATGATCTTCGGAACAAATATCGAATGGAAAGCCATATTTACAATCTTTGAAGAATTTTATTTTATTTTTAAAACATCGTCTTGGTACACATTTATGTAACTGATACTTTAAAACAAACGATTTTAGCTTTTGACTGTAAGAATCGTTTCCTGTAGGTACATCTGCTCTAATTGAATTTTTATTGTCATTTTTGAGCCACAGAAGCATATGCACATGAAGAGATCCCCGATTTTGACACTCGATTCTACACCAATGATTAGTGACTTCTCCAAAGATTCCTTTTAGGAGAAATTTATTTAATTGCAATGAATTTTTTAAAATTAATTTAATGTTTAACCATTTTTATCATTGATTTGTTTCATGATTAAACTCAAACGTGTAAAAAAAACTTCAGAAACTTTAACTGGGTTGAATAAGGGACATTTGTTTTTATTGTTTTCCAAAACAGTTTTTAATTCTGGCCATGAATCGTTTGCAGTTAGTGTTACAAACAGATTTGGGAGCCCTTAAAAATGTATTGATCATTAGATTTTTTTTTTAAACAGAATTAAATCAAACATACCTTTAGTATTAATTATGGAAATCAAGTCATGATATTTTGACTTCCAGTAAGCTTTTGACCCAGTAATGGATTTCGGAATACAATTACCATATTTAAAATAATCATTAAATTTGTCATTAGTGATACATTCTACTTTTTTTGTTTCGGTTAGAGTATTTCGAGATTTGATCATGTTATTTACGGTGAAAATTCGATAACGTTTCAAACGGTCGTAAGCATAAAACAGATAAAACTTGTCTTCTCGCCATCTTGGATCTTGATTCAATAAACGTATTCGAAATATTGGGCAAGAGTAATTCCCTATGGCACATGATTAAAAAAATCTTTTCCATAAGGAAATAAATGAGGAAAGAGTTTCGGCTCAATGGTGTCATCGTTTGATAAAATTTGTTTCGTTTCATAACTCTTGTTGTTCACATCATACTGAACACAAAAGCCTTTTTTAGTATTAATGTTTTCAACGATTTGTAAACTTTTTCTTTCGTCAACGTTTATAATTAAACCATTTTCGTCAGGGTTGATAAAAAACATTGTTCTGTTTTAACCATATCAGAGCATTTTTTACGTTGTGTTTGTTAGCTGGAAGTTCACTCTCCTTTTGATAAATAATTCCAAATGTTCCTTTCAAGTTTTCTGTTTTTTTACGATAAAGATTGAATTGTCCACTCATATGCCAATAACCATAATTAGAGGGTTGATAAACATTACAATATAATGAACATATGGGATAAGTCTTTATATTCGTAATATGAACGCAACAATTTTATTTCGTCCGGAAGCTCTCTAAAATCGCCAAAGACGTTTATTAGTCTTTTTCTACTGAAATTATTGGCGCATGCATTACAAAAAAAAGGCGCATGCATTACATGCATTACAAAAAGAAATAAATTCCTGCTTTTGTTTTATAAAAGTTTTGAAAGTCAATTCGTTTATAAATGGCGCTTAATTAAAAGTAGTGTCCATCTCAATTTTTTAACTGATTCGTCTTGAAATGGCGCTTAATTAAAAGTAGTGTCCATCTCAATTTTTTAACTGATTCGTCTTGAAATGGCGCTAAATTAAAAGTAGTGTCTATCTCAATTTTTTTAATCATTCGTTTAGAAATCGCGCTATATGATCAATTTTTTCAAAAATTAACGAGAAATTAGTTTTAGAAATAAAATGAATTAATTATAACACAGGTTTAAGATTATGCATATATTTTTTGGGAAAAAACTCGAGGTAAGGTCGTCTAATTTAATTAAAATTTTCAGTTTCATTCCTTCGTAATGGTTCGTCTTAGGCCTATAATCATGAGTAGGTTAGTCCTGTCTCGTTATGAACAACTTGGTTCTGTGAACTAACATCTTTTGAAAGTCGATCCATAAATGGATTCAAATCGATTTGACTTAGCAAGTCGTCATCTTCGTTGTTTGAAACCTGAATTGTTGAAGCCTCCTCATTTTGACTAATAAACATACCATCTTCTTCGTTTAAAGCCATAAATGTTGTAGCTTCATTTTGTTTTGAAACTGAGTTTAAATCCATTTGGCTTAAAACCATGTCCTCCTCATAGTCCTGGACAGATTGATAAAACTCTGTAAATGGAATTTTAAATTTATTGAAAGCAAAAACTTTCAAAAATCGAGTCTTTTTTTCATTTGCCTTAAGAGTTCTTTCAATACGCAGCGGATCCACCCTTTTCAGCAACTCATTGTAGTGACCCAGAAAATTTAGATAGTTTCTGAATTTTCGAGTGTCCAAACGAATTAGCTCATCCAACTTTAAATGAAAAAAGAAATTAATAATAATTTTTAAAATTTTTTTTGAAGGTCAATACCCTTCTATTTTGAAAATTTTCAAATGCATTTTCAGCTAATTTTGTCCTCATTTCGTTAATTCTTGCTCGTTCTTCAGAGAGGTTTCTCAAAAATTTTTACTCGGTCTCGAGAAAGCTTTTAGTGCGCTTCATGAATTGATGCAGTTCATCGTTGTTTATGGGTCTAGAACCTTTTTGGAACATTTTTCAGTAAATTTTTGTTTTTTTTAGATCATTTATTTAAATAGACTTTTTAACAATCAAGTCAAAAAAATTGGGCGGAAAAAATCAATTTTATTAGAACCATTAAACATTAAAAAGACGCGCTATTTTTAATTTTTTTGAGGAAAAAAAGACAAAAAAAAAACGATGATAAGAAAAGATGTTTTTGAATTATAAGCTAAACATCAAAATTCTCGTATACCCATCTTTTAACATTGCCAAAAAATATTAATTTTATATAGTTGTTGTGAATTAAGTAAATTTTGAATCAAATTTATGAAAAAAAAATGATGAAATTTTAACTTTTAATTTGAAAGCGTGTGAAATTTGGCTCAATTAGGAAGTACATGATGTCAAGACAAAAATTTTGTCATCATGCTAATTTATGTTAGGTTTTATTTTTCTACTCTTGGTGTTAAGAAAATCAGGGGACGATTTTATTTTAAATGGGGAGGTATGTTGTATGGAGTGCATGATCTAATGAAAAGATTATGTAAGAAAAAGGCAAGTTTCAAAGTGAGACTTACAATTTATTTTATAATTTTGTGTTAAAAGGCACGCGTTGCATTCACGAGAATCACGCGTTGCATTTCAATATCTTACTATTTAAATTTCACAAGTTTGAAAACTAAAAAATTAACAGAAATAAAATATCAAACGAAAAAATTTTCCCACGGTCGGAAAATTTCTCCCACGTTAATTAATTATCTTTATTTTCTTTTGTCAGTAATTTCTTGATCTTGACAACGTTTGTTTTTTTTTTCAATTATACAATTATTACTTTATTTTTCTTATCATCAGTAATTTACCTGATTTTTATTTAAACAATTTTTTTATCGACTTCTTTGAAATATACATCGACAGAATAAAGCATTGAATGATTAATTAACTTTACAGCTAATGCTTCAAAGGTATATCTAAGAAGGGAATAGTCTAAGTCTCTCGAGGGAGTATTTTAATCATATATCGTAATTTGAAAAATTAGAATGATGATTATTTATTTTTAAATTTCTTACACATTCATGACCAGAGAATTTCTCTGGTCATGAATGTGTGGCCAATGGTTGGACAACGGTTAGGCCTTTGAAGATAATGGTCATAAACTGAATCTTTAAAAGGTCGTCATCATCAGGATCCAAATAGATTAGCTCATGCTTTCTCTTTAAAAATTTGAATTCCTCATTTGGAAAACACGTAGGCACAATTAAAACTTTCATGTTTGACTGAACAAAATGGTGTCCCATTATGTAAGCTGATGCTTCAACCGAACTAACCGTTTTAAGCTGAAAGTATTTTTGAACTTCGTTTGTTTCGTTGTCTAATTTCTTGGCTGAAAAAGTCGGCTCAATTTTGGATATGTACTTGACGAGATATTGTTCGATTCCTCGTTTGGTAACGTACTGAACATTGATATGTCCATTCCAGAGAAATTCTCTGGTCATGAATGAACCGAGTAAAAAAAAAATTTACCTAAAACGCCTGACGGGTCTTTTTTATTTTTTTCAAGAAAAAAATGATCTATCGATCCCATTGAAATCTTTCTTTAAGTGTAGATTTTTACAATTTTAGAGGATTTTATTCCGATAAAATCCACTAGAAACCGCGAAAATCAGATTATTTAAAACTAACCAAAAGTATATTTGATTAAAAGATAAAACTTATATGATTCCGTTTTAGAGAATCAAATTACAGGAAATTGGTTACTTAGGTATGACATATTTACTTCTTTTGTCAACCAAGTTTATTTCTTAGAAAAAAATTTGTGACTTAAATTCGATTTATTTCTTAATTCTGAGTTTAAAAAAAATTGATTCAGCTTTAAAAGAGATTTTTCATTTGCGGGAATTTTCCGCGGTTTTCCGCAGATTTCTTGAGAAGTCAAAAATGATTCAAATCTGGCTTTATAAGTATCAAAAGTGGGCTTTCTATGACAAATAGTGTGGATGCTTTCTCCAATGGTACCATAAAATCTTAACTCTATATTTATTTTAATTTACATAACTACCCGAAAATGTATTAAAAAAAGTTTAAAATTCAGCTAAAACACTTCAAAAAAAATCTTAATTTCTAATATAAATTCATAACAATCCTTAAAAAAACGCTCATAGATCAATATTTCTTTCCAGACACAAACATATCCTTGAAACACTAAATATAAAACTTTTTAATTGACTTAAAATAAAAATTTCTTTTTAATGTTTTTCTTGATGTTAAAATTAAATCAAAAAAAAAAGCTTCCTAAAAAAAAAACAGCGTGGAGTGAAAAAAAAACAGCTTTAAACACACATTAAATAAACTATTAAATAATGCATGTCCCAAAACTTTATTGACTGAAAAAGAAATAAAAAAAAAAAACAAAACCTACCTGCTTGAAATTAAACAATACTTTGAAATAAATAAAAGATGGATAAATTAATCACTTTATAAAAATTGAAAAAAAAAATGCAACTTTTAAAAAGCTTATTTTCTTTTCTTTTTTTCTAATTACATTTCTATTATTATTAAAGCTTTTTTTTTTGTTTTTTGTCAACTGTGTTTCTAAGGTATGACGGATTCGAGATGTAAAATTACATAATTTGAGTCTAGTTAAGCCCAAACATTTTTAGACTTTTTGGCTTCACAAAAATTTGAAAATTTTTTTTTCTATGATAGATTTTTTGCGATGAATAGTGATAACGATAAACGACTTAAAATTGAACCTAAAATGTTCAAAATTAGTTTGACACAAGTCAAAGTTGAAAATGATGAAATATCAGTTTGTCGTAATGTAAACATTTTTATGGACCTTATTTTAAATAAAGAAACTAACTTGAGGTTAAATTTAAGTTTCCAATTGAAATTTGTGAAGACACAGCAAATGTAGGAGACATTCAAAAAATTTTATCATCAAAACACGGTTTGGCCAATATGATACTTTTAGATTGTAAATTTGAGCCTATACGCGATAATTGTAGAACAAGAGGTTTAAAACTTGAAAAAAAATTTTTTACATTTTTTTTTTAAATTCGGTAATTTAAGGTGAATTGTATTGGAATCATCGATTTAAATACTTTTTTGTAGATCAAGCCGAATGGAATTGTTATCTCAATTTTCTTGATAGAGGTATCAATCCAAAATTGAAGGGAATCAAACATCCAGTTGAGTTTGATTATATTCCAAGACCTAAGAGTTCTTATTTTCCGGTCACTCATCCTAAAACGTTTAGACGAAGTTTTACACTATTGAAAATTAAAAACGATGAAATTTGGATTTATAAACACGTAAATAAGATGCTTTTTAAGTTTTAAGAAACGTAAGGGCATTTTTAGGGGGTGTTAACTACTGGTTACTCTAAAGAAACCGAATTACAAGAACTGAACAGCGGTTCCCATTTGAACCACTATTTTAGATCTAAAATAGTGTTATTTCTTAGTTACTCAAATTATCGAAACAAGCAAATAAAAAAATATGAAAGAATAGCTTCCCTTCTGTTGAGTAGAACTTATGTTCATTTCCATGGTTACAAACGGGTTATCATCAGCAAAATCACATTTCCGCATATTAAAATAGTTTCTTAATTACAAGTTTAAGGGTTTGGGGAGCTTAGGGTTTCAACGAGTAAAAGATAAAAATAAGTCAAGTTTTAAAGCGTTTATTGGAATCCAATTTGTCAATAAGTTTTTAATGGTTCAAAAATAAAGAAGCTGAAAATTGTCGTGTCTGGATCATAACATTTACAATAAAGATAATTAATTAGAGTTAGAAATAAATCTACATTTCGTGTTCTAAAAAAACAGTTTTTAAAATTTTGGACGAAAAGCACTTGGATTTGTTCTAGAGTTGTTTTGAAAAAAGGAACCATCTATTTGTGTTGTTGATCTATACTAATGCCATTCAGCGATTAGCTCTTTTTATGTAACATGCCGAATGCTTTTCTGTAAATTAATCAACAAGTTTCATGTTTTGCTTTCTTCTAAGTTCAAGCAGTGGCGGCGCCAGGAATGGTGAGGCAAGAGTCTGTGTATTTCGCTTGGTGTAGTTGGGGGGGGGGAGGATATTTGGCTGGCTTAATTATGCTCGTTTATTAGGGATCCACTTAGGGGCACTTAGGGGCATGCTGCCGTTGTCTTTTACAAAGCTAGGATTGTTTTTGGGACCTTAAATTTTGGGACTTCGCTCATCCAAATCTTAAGTTTAGCATCTTTAGTTTAGCAATCATCTAAATCAAGGCATTAAGCAATCCTTAAAGTAAACCAAACCTAAACTTGAGCTCTGGTTAGATTTTTTAGGAAGAAGGTTAATGCCATGACTCATTTTTGATATTCCTTGTTTTAAAACTTATTTTAAAATAATCAACTATTCTTTCTTATGATACTTTCTAAATTCTCGGCTATTCATCTTTAACTCTTATCCGTCCAAAGGTAATTTACAATCATTAAAGACCAACGTGGGTCATTTTTGACCCACCATTCAATTTTTAATACGTATACAATAAAAATAATGTAAAAAATTCAATTTTTCAATTGGGTCAAAAATGACCCACTTTGGTCTTTAATGATCAGTCGGGTCATTTTTGACACACCTTTGGACGGATAAGGGTTAAAATAAATTTCTTTAAAGTAAAAAACTTTTCTTTGTGAGAAAGGTCAGCGCCATTTGTACAAATTATTGTTTAGAAAATTTATTTTTCAGTTTTTTATTATGGCGTCGCCACAGTAAGATTTGAAATTGGTGTGGCAGCTGCCACAGTTCGCCACAATGTAACGCCGCCACTGAGTTCAAGTTAAGTTTCGTTCAAAAATTTCATTACAAAATTTAAAAATTGAATAGTTTTTTGTTGGAAATGAAAATGGAGTAAAAATATATACCAAAAGATGCAACAAAAACTGTTACGCAACTTTCAATAAAAAAGAATTAAAAACAAAATTTGATCAATCGATTATTGTTTTTAGTAAAAAAACGGAAATTAAGTTTATTTTGACATCATGAGATAAAAATTTTAATTTAAACCTCCAAGTTATTTCAAGCAATTCATTTAATATTCAAAGCTTTAACCGAGTTTTATTGCGGTTGTCTTGATATACTCCTAATCAATCATTTTATTATCCTTTAATGTTTGTGGTTAGGGTTTTGTACAAAACGAAATCGTGAAAATGTAATCCTAACATCTTGGGTTCGATCCCCGGTCAAACTGAAGAGGAGAGATTTCAAGCATATATAGGTTTCATGATTTCGGCACTTAAAAACAATTTAATTTAATAATGGAATGGGGTTTCTTGGACACTGACTTCAATAATTCGTAAAATTCTTCACGAAAGTTTTTTTCTCATGATGACATATTAAACTTAACATAACATCCGTTTTTTTACGAAAATCAATACAGTTAATCCGAGCAAGTTTTATTTTAAAAATTTGATTCGGATAAGCAAAATTTCGGTTATCGATAGTTCGAAAAACCTAAAAATTGAAGAAAAAATTTTGATTAACAAAAGAAAAGGTACAAGCATCGATCGCACAGAAACTTTATTTCAGATTTGAGATCAGTGCTATCTTGATTAATTTTGTTGCTTTCTTATGGTTACAGACGTATCATTATTCTTTGCACCTTTTATTATCAAAATGGCTTAGAGGCGATTAGTTTGAATTTCACACTTAAATGACCTGAGAATTCTTTCACTAGAAGGCATCTAACTCTTGATAGAATTATTGTTTGATATTTCAACAACATAGAGAATATTTGTTTTATTTATCGGTTTATGTGTATACCTTAGTCGAATGTATCTTAGTCTTACTCTAAATACATCAATGAGTCACGTTCCAAAACGTAGAAATGCTACAAGAGCTAAAATCGAGAAATCTCTCCAGTTGTCGCTCACATCTAAATCATTAGTCGCCGAAATGTTCTTTTGCAACAATCGAATAAAGAATAAGACTATTAGGTTAACCATTGTCAGTGAAAACAAGGTGAAATTGGGTTAACAAATTTATCATTTATAAAAATTTTATTATGGATAATTTCAAGAATTAAGAAATAAAGCTTTATTTGAGCTTAAATTGTTGTTCAAATGGCAACCACTGTTTCGTCCTTTTCTTAGTTAGCTTGTAATTCAGTTTCTTTACCGTTATTTAGTAGTAAGTTAGGATCAATTATTTAAAGAGCTATGCAAAAAATATATAAATTCAGTAAAAAACTATATTCTTTATTAAATTTGGAATTGTTATTTTAGCTTCCATTTAATTTAACCGATTGGACTGCGAACATCGATTACATTCGCAAACAAATGATTTCCGAACACGGTATTGACGATCCAATTATACTCGATCGTAAATACAAAGAAGTACGTGATCATGTGACAACACGTGGCGAGTTATTTTGGAATACAAATCAAATTTATTACTTTATTGATCGTAAAGATTGGCAAAATTTTGATCTTGAACCTTTTTGTAAATATCATCCAATTAAATTAAAAAAAATAAATCACACTACTTATTTTGATTCGTCAAGACCAAATTATTATAAAAGCAAAGAAAATGTTTTTTAAAAAAAAAATAAAAAAAAAATTCGGTGATTTCAATTTTTAAATAAATTTTTTTACAATTTTACAAAAAAATTAAAAATTATTTTTCTCATTATGAAATCTTTTGCTTATTTCAGTGTTTTTATCAACTTCTAGTGCTTTATATGGTTTGTATTTTTCGCTCAAAATTCAAAGAAACGAATTACCAATGGCGTTTGAAAGCTTTGCTAGTTTCTTTGCTTCTTTGAAACAAATGAGAACCGTTCAGGATTCGAACTACCAACTCTCGATCCTCTGCTTGCAAGACTAGCTCGTAAACCACTCGGCTTACGGGCTAAATTATTAAAGTTTTTGATAATTTGATTATAAGGTTGGTCAAAACTACAGCACTATCTTAATATGGAATTTTCGACCACAAATTATTAAACCTAGAAAAGACAATTTTTTATTTTTTTAGGTAAACCACCCTCAAAGATAAACTAAAAGTTTTAGAGCTTCATGCTTTGGAACCAAAATACTTATCATCTAACTTACATAATTGTATAAATTTACACAAATTCTTAGAGCCGATAATCTCAGCTTCAAAGTGGTGTATTTGGTTTCTCGGAAAAAAATATTTTCGTCGTAGATAATGCCGAGGAAACGGAAAATTTCATTCCTTTTTTTAGTTTTTTTGCGTCTAGTAAGTTAGTTGATAAGTATTTTTGTAAAAAAGCATGAAGCTTATAGGAACCAGTTCAATTTGTATTACCCCTTGGTAATTTCACAAAACGCACAACATTACCTTCTTTTCGAATCGTCCTCTTTTAACCACTGGCAGGGCTGGTTGAGATGGGTCGAACCACTGGTTTCTGTCATCAGTATTTCGATAATAGATCCATTTCTCATCGCAAGTAATGACCCTTCTGAAAAATCGTTCATCAAGAGGATTTTCGATTAGTTCTCTACAGATTTCGAGGCGTTGAATATCAAAAGATGTCAAATCGTGTGGAAAAACTCGGCAGCGTCTATTAACTTTTTGATTTGGTGACCAGTGTTGATCATATATTTCACAAGACCTCCTCCTGTTGCCTAATATATTATCTTCGTTTGAATTAATCATTTTTGTTATTTTTGTTAAATCATGGGCCTGAATTAAAAAATTCCCATTTTTGTTGACAAATTCTTAATAAATCGATTTAAATAAAATTTAGAAAAAAAAATTAGTTTGAATTTCAATCTAATTGCATTTTATTCGTCCGGCAACTTCCTTAAAAAATATATTTTTGTCTCAAATCGTTTGAATTACTGGTTGCTTAGGAGTTCACAAGAATTTTTGTGTTAAAAAAAAAGGTTCCAAAAATCAATAATTTGAGCAATAACATTAAGAGACCATAAGGGTTTATTTAGAAAAGCAATTTTCTTGATACTAAATCTATAAAAACATGTTTTTCCAATAGTTTTTAATTTACACTCTTTATCCAATTTTCGATTTATAAATTCAGATTTATATTTTGCTCATAAGCTAATAATTGTTAATGTTTTTTTCTGAAAATCGGGTGTACAAAATTAAATTTTATTTCTTATTTTTTAGTATTTAAAGTTCATAATTGCTTAGAAATTAATGATATTCCAAATCAAAAATGAAATTTCAAAAAAATCTCGGTATTTTAGTTATAAAATTTTTAATGAGTACAAGACTAATTTTATCCTATAACTATTATGGGTGTTATCTTGATGCTGAGAATAGAGACTTGGATTATCATTCGTATTATGATTTTTACACATTGACGATTGATTCGTGTGTCGAAACTTGTCAAGGTTTAAGGACAAACTTTGCTGGGGTCCAATACGAGTCAGTATTCTTATTGAATTTATTCTTTTTTTCATATTTTATATTATAAATAACAGACTTGGCTGCTATTGTGGAAATACAGTGGGAAAATATGGAAAAGCTGATGAAAATAGTTGTGACAGCAAATGTACCGGTAACACTTCACAAACCTGTGGTGGTTTTACAAGAAACAGTGTTTATCAAATCTACTGTAATTTATGGTTTTGATTTTAAATTTCGTCAATAAAATAAATCCAAATTTTTTGTTTAGACTTTAAATTCAGTTGTAACCAGTACATTTTAACGGTACATGAAGAATTAAAATGTAACATGACATTATTATGGAATCAAGCAGCCTATCGTTTAATTGTAAACTTTGGGGATTCAAGCCAAGAACTTTCAAGTGGAACCAACATAACGAGTTTCAATTATAAATATTTAAAACCTGGAAATTTTTCGGTCAAGTTTTTTGGAACAAGTACAGTCTTTGCTTACAAAGGTTTTAATGTAACTATAAGTGCTATATTCATTAAGAATTGTCCAAACTTAATCTTTCAAAATCATGTCTATTTGTTTGAAATGGAATATTTTGAGATTGGTTCAAATGAAACTATTTTTGTGCATTTTTCTGACAATCATACAATTTCACTCAAGTCTAATAACAAAACCCTCCAAAAAAATTTTACAAAATTTGGATCGTATAACATTTCTATAAAAACTAATTCGAAAATCTACTTTCCAAATTGTTCTTTTCAAGTTCCAGGTTCCAATGCAACATATTCAACTTTTTATAATGATGACAAAACAACTGAAATGTCTTCTAGTTATCTAACAACTGAATACACAAGACCATTAACTGTACAAACAAGAACATCTGAAATTTTATCAACAACAAAATCAATTGGGAGATTTTTTGAAAAACCCACAGACGAAAATTTAGAGATTCTGACACAAGTCAATATCGAAGTAAATGATTGTTTAGCAAATTGTTCAAATAACGGTATATGTGTAAGAAAATCATCAAATCAATTTTATTGTGATTGTATTGACGATCAAATAGACACTGTTTGTAAAGTTAGTCGAAATCCTTGTACAGTTAAACAATGCTTTAATGATGGCGTTTGTACTTTATCAAACAATTTGACTCATGAATTTGAGTGCAATTGTAAAATTAATTTTGAAGGCAAGAGATGTGAACTTCTTAAAAGTGAATTATGCTCAAATCAAACATGTTCAAATAATGGTTTTTGCTTTTATAATGAAAGAACTGAAGTTGTAGAATGTCGATGCTTTCAATTTTTTAGCGGTAAAAATTGTGAAATAGAGTATTTTTTTCATCAAGTAATTCGCACGACGATAAAAGTTTCGTCAATTGTCGCAATTTTGATTTTGATTTTATTTTGTTTATTGATTTTATTTAGCGATTTTACAACCCTGTTTTTTACAAAAAAACAAACCACTGAAAAAATTAAACGTTACCGTCCTACAAATTACATAAATTAATTTTTAATTACATTTGAAGGCTTTTGTATTTTATTTATTCTTTTGAATTTTTAAAAATTAAAAACTTTTTAGTCTTGTCTGAGTCACTTTTCATTATCATGGCCACCAATTACTAGAGACGACGAATTTGTCAAAATCTAATATCAATATTGTCGGTTCTTTTCTTTAACACAATAATTCAATGCAAGAGTTCAAGAGTGCTTAATTTTCAAGAAGATAGCTAACAGAGGTCATCCTGATGTTTTAAGGTAATTGATTCAATCTACCCACACTGTACCATGATTTTTTTAATGATGTCAGAATTTTTTAAAAACTGATTCTAGAAGCTTAAAAAATGCAATTGAAGGAGTTTTTTTTATTTCCTTATTAACATGCCTAAAGGTTTTATTTTAAGTTTTTTTCGATTATAAACTTAGAAAATGCTTATGCGTTGCAAAAAAGCCATAAGAGATCACATGAGTATTTTAATTTGTTTATTTATTCATAAAAAATGAAAATATTATTATTTTATTATATGTTATGATTTTTATAAAAAAACTTTATTTTTTCTAAAATTAAAACAATAACTTATTTTGTGATTTTGAAATTCACTTTGGTGATATTTTGGTGTGAAGTTGTCAATAAAATACAAATAATTTCCTAATTCATATATATCGACATAATGATTACCGATTATTTCGCCATAAAAAATAAGGCGTATTCAATCTCTTTAATCTTTAGACTTTTATCTAAATCCAAATATTTTATATTTAGATCTTATGTGTTTTCTATAATCAAAAAATGAGGATCACAAAAAAAAATCTAACCCAGAATCGTTAACACTTATTACAAACATGCTTTGTTATGGAAAGATGTAAAGTTTCATTGTCCATTACAAAAATAATGATTTCTTTTGCATGAACAAGGAATGGAAGCTGCAAAATATAGATAGTATTTAATTGAAACGTCGTAATGATTACCATATGTATTGAAGAAACCGTATTCGTTCATACTAACAACGTCAACCCATAATTTCTCTCTTTGATTCCATTCTATATCTTCAATTGACTCTTTGATCTTGAGAATTAATTTTCTAAAAGAAAGACTAGTATTTTCGAGTTTCGATTTAAATTCGAATTTAATTTTTGAGGCTAGCCTAATCCCAAATGGTGATAGTCAATTGTAAAAGTATTGGTTATTCGGATTTTCGTCTCTCTTTTTCTTATTATTTTACTTCCATTTTATGTAATTCGGTCGAAAAATTCGTCAATTTCTAAAATTGAGTTGAGGCTATTAGTGCTGTCAAAATATCATTAATTTGAGTACAGTCAAAATTCGATTATATGTAATTGCGATATTTTTCGTCTTGTATATAATCGAATTTTACACATAATTGAATAATGTAAAAAGGATTACCCCCAACTTAAATTTTGTCTTAAAAAATTATGACCTGAAAATTACATGGACGAGATGGGATGAATCAGACACTTTTTAACGTCACTGCTCCTATTTTGATTTACATATAATCGAATTTATATATATAAGCGAATTATATATAATCGAATTTTGAATGTATTTGCCTTATTTTTAATGGTTTGAATGTTTACAGAAAGATTGTTTGATTCAGCTATTTGAGATTCATTAGAGACTGCCTTTGGACTTCAAAAGTAAGTTACAAAGTTTATCCAAAAACTCGGCTTACTGTGAGATCATACTTGAAAAGATTTTCATGTATGTTGAAACAACAACCCCATTAACAAATTGAAAGCAATATTTTTTTTTATACATTATTTGCAATAAGTTTTTGAGCCATTCCCTGAATTCAATCGTTTTTAATATTGTTAGCGATGTCGATTTCTAAATACACGTGTGATATTAATCAATTTAATTAATCATTAATAAGCGCACTTGCAATTTTATAAATTAATTTTAATTTTTGTTTCTTTAAAAAGGCAAAGCCTTAAAAGACTTTCTTAATATTCTTAATATTCGAGTTGACTTTTCGTCCCAAAAACTAACAAGACATGCTGTTTACTTAAGATGTATGATCAACCCTTCAACTGTTGCGGCTAATAAAATACAAATTCAATAAGGCTGGATTTTTAAAAAGAATGGAAAAACAGTTTATTAGTTTAGATTTTTTAGGTGAGATTTTTAAATTATTCTCGATTTCAGCACAGGATTTTTTTACAAAACTCATGGCAGGACATTTCTACATGTTAAAGGACTCGCAACTAAAGCTCCAAAGAAAACAAAATACTTGTTTAAGCCATTTAGAGCGAAAAAGTTTGATTGTCCATACATATGAGATATACCAGTCATTAATAAAATATTTACGACAAGTTGGATTTTCAATACTGATATAGATAAATCTTAATAAAAACCCTGCGAATGTAAAGAATTGTGTCACGTGAGGAAACATGATAAGTTTTTTTCGACATGATTAAAGAACAATAATTTCTTAATTTTTTTATTTGAATTCACAAAATATTTTCAAAGAAAGTGGAGAAAAGACGCAGAGAGTTAATAGATTTTTTATGCCAAATGAATTCAAACATCAAGGCTTGATCTCTATTGAGCATTTCTTATAGTTGCATTACAAAAAAAATCTATTCAATCTATTTTTTACAACAGAAAATTTGAACGTGATTTATAATAATGTGATCGAGCGAATAAATTAAAGAATCTTTGAGATGAAATATATACAGTGAAAGCTACACCCAAATTTCGGGTGTAGGTGTAAGGTGTAGGTGTAGCGCTACACCTACACCTTACACCTACACCAATTCCAATAAAAAACTTTAAAAAGGTGTAGTTGGTGTAGGTGTTGGGTGTAGGTTTATCGTTACACCTTTTGAATACACCTGAAAATTAGGTGTAATGGAGTTAAAAAATTAGGTGTAATCAGACTTTTGATCTCATTAATTTTAAAAAATTGGGTAAGTAAGAACTACCCAATCAAAATGTCGGTTTATATACCCAAAACCCAATTTTTGTCGAAAAAAAAACTAAAAAACCCAAAATACTCATATTTTTTGGGTTACCTAGAAATTTTGGATTATAAGTTTGGGTATGAGTTGGGTAACTCATACCTACACAATATCTTAAAATTTATGGGTAAATATATCTGTTATTAAACTTTTTTCCCTAATTTTGCTATAATGATAAAAAGATTCTTTAGACATAGGAAAAAAAGTAAATATTGATTTCAAAGATGTAAAAATTTCTTCAAAAGTATAGTTTAGTATTAAACTTTAATATCGGTTTTCTTAAAATATTGACTAAGTCTGGTGGATTCAAAAACGAAGATCTAAAGGAGAGTATGTAAAGTTCAAAGATGATTATTCCTATTTAAGACAATTTTTAAATCATGCAGAAACAAAGTGTCAACACAATCAGTTGATTTCTAGAAATCAGTTAGCTCAAACTAAAAATTGTTAGTAATTTTCAAGTGTTTAAAAAACGAAACAAAATTTAAGAATTTCAATTGATTTGCCGAATTAAAGCAAGTTAAAATAATTGGGTCAGTTTTTGTACATCTATCATTCTGCTTTCATATGTATGCTTAATTATTTTTACATTTTCTGACTTTTCTTACGATAATTTTAGTAATTTCTACAAAATTTTTTTCTAGGGCAATATCTTTAACACTCTTAATAAAATATGTCTAGCCAACCTTAATTTAAATCACTTCCCTAAAGTTGACATGCAAGGAGCAAATGGTTCTATGATAGAGCCATAAAAAATGTGATAAATCTCAAAGAGTTTTTAATGAAGTGTTATAAGAGAAGAAGATTTGATAAAAATTCCACATTTAAAAATAAATCTTTCAATGGCGTTCAATTTTGCATAATTTTAAATTAAATACTCTGCAAAATGGCACGCCATTGAAAAATTTATTTTTTAAATGCGAAATTTTATTTGCATATAGAATTTATGCAGACCTCTCCAGTAGATGCAGCAGATTTTGCTGAATGTGGCTGCACCCTTCTTTCCTTGGAATATTTAAAAGCACACTTTTTATAACGATTCCCTAAGAGTCAATTAAAAAAAGAAAATTGAGAAAAAATTTTAACATGACCCGATTTCCTCAACTTATTTCTTGACTAAATTCGTATATTATTTTTTTTGAATTCTTCACATCTTTTGATAAACAAAATTATTCAGTGGTCATTTATAACAGTTTAAAAGTACCTAACCTAACTCAAATTTTATAGGATTCAATAGCAAAGACTTAAATTTTTATTTTTTTCCCTTAATACAACTAATTTTTTGGTGTATTTAAAAGGTGTAGTTCTAAACCTACACCATACACCTACACCAAATACACCTTTTTTGTCTTTTTTTAAAAAATTGGTGTAGGTGTAGGCGTAGGTGTAGCGCTAAACCTACACCTACACCCAACACCAAATATTTGGTGTGGCTTTCACTGAATATATGAAATCCTTTTTAAAAATTTTATGAAGGAAAAATATGGCCTCGGATATGAAATAATTAGCTGAGAAATGTAAAAGACTAGGAATATAGACAGTGTACACAGCGTTCATTAATTTTTACACAAGCTGTGAAGCAATATGACAAACGTACAATAATACAAACGTCCAAAACTTCAGGTTGCCCACTGATTTAAAAAAACAAAGTTTTTCTTTGAAAAAAAAATTCTCATAAGATACAGACCGGTCCGGTTAAATAAGCGAGTAACGTGCTGTCAGTTTTACAAAGTGTCTCAGGTTTTGAAGGCATGGCCCTACTCCTTTCAAATAATGTTTTATTTAACGTGAGTCTAAATTTTGCGTACTTTTTTGCTAGCGACAGAAGTAAAAAACGTCAATAGACACTACTTTTTCTTTCTTTGATAGATGATTATCATAGGTTATCGAAGCGTTAATTCATGAATGTTTTTTGAATTTTAAAATTCTCTGATAAAGAGAGTCCTATAAAGTATCTACAAATTTGTAGAAAATCAAAAAAGGAACATAACGGTGAATTCATTTTTTCTATTCTTTTAAATCCCTAAACGTTAATGAACTGCTCCAATTAATAATAAAATATATTTTTCAAAAAATTCAAAATTTGAAGTTGCCTGATACATAAAATGCTACTATTATACATACCAAAGTGTAAATATAAATATTTTAATCATTAGTTACTTCGGTAAATCAATTCACAAGATAAGGTTTAAACAATATCTTTATTGGGTTTTTGATGAGTAATTTAATGGATGAAATTGAAATTCATCATCAGCTTTTTATATTTAAAAAAAATTGACTCAAAAAATGGAGATTCTTTCGATATATCCTCAAATTCTTCTGATGATTTGTTACCTCCCTCATTAGTTTCTTCGTCGAACACTATTTTACAATCGAGTTATTCGATGAATTGTCCTATATCCGATGCGACAGTCTTGAGTCCACGATCTTCGATTACAATCGAAACAAAAACGTCTTAACCAAAATAGGCAAGTGGTTGAGATTGACGAGTCTCTTTTTGTAAGAGTAAAACATGACAAAACTAATGAAAATACTTTAAGCATTTTCAATTGGTCCGAAAGCTCTATGTTAATCTGAAAAAGAAATAACAAAGAGATTAAAACTTATGTAACGAATTCTTAATTAAAACGGCATTTGATTTCCAAAATTTTTGATTTATATCGTTACAAGAAAATTCTTTAAAATTTAACTCGAAATTTTTGGCATGTGTTTATTTTCCTTTTTTGTCAAATTTGAAACTTGTGTTCGCCACCACAACGTTCAGTTTTTCGCTAAATAGAAGTCATTTTGTATTATTTCAATAAAAGTTAGTTAGTAAAGTCCTTTTAAAAAACAATGCTTATGCCATAAACTTAAGACATAATTGAGCCTTTGGAAATAAAAAAAGAGACCCTCGACATTGGAAGTTATAAAAATAATTTTAGATTTTCTAAAAAAATTATTTGAATGAGAATCCCACCGTTTAAAGACTATGATATGTCGTCGGGGGTTTCTTAAATTTCGGTAAAAGTTCATCATTTCTGAACGTTCTAATTTAAAAACGAAAACAACGAAAAGTTTCTTTTATAACTTAAACTTTTTTAACCATACTCGACTTTTCGACATACAAAATTGCTACTATTAAGCAATTTATACTCTAAAACACAAATAAAACGATAAGATAGAAATAAACAAAAAAAATTGAAAATTGACACTTCCAAAATTTCTGTACCACGTTCGTTTTTTAATTAGGAGAGTTTCACTGCAGGAACGTACCTGAACCCTAACTCAAAAACGCCCGAACGTTTTAAATTATAATCTTTTATACCTTACTATTTCTAGTAAATCTGTAATTTCAATATTAAAAACTTGGTTTTGAGAAATTCTGTTGCAGATGTTAACCAGTTTCATTGGTTTTCTGAAATCAATAGTATTTTCAATGGATATAATTTTATTAAATTTTTTAAGAAATTTTAATCCTAAAAATGAAAAAAATTCATTGTGCTTTTTAATTTCTTTTTCTGTTCACTTAAAATAATCAAAGCAAAATTAACAAGACTTTTTAGTCTTCGCTTAAAAGGACTATTTATAAAAAGGTTTCCTTTTTCTAACAGAAAATTTCATCAGTAGGTTTAAAAAGAAAAAAAAGGACATCAAAGTTCTAAGACCTAAAGATTAAAAAGGTAAAAAAGCTAATACATGTTGCTTTGGTCTTTAAGATCTAGTCTTGTAAAATGACAAAAAAAAAATTTCAGAGTTTCAACAAATTTATAAATGTAAAATGATGCGCCTTTTATGTTTATTTTTGAATCTTAAAAGGAAAATGAAGTTTCCTTCATATCCAGTTGTCGATTGGTGTTTAAATATAATGAATGATCAATAGAATTTTTGTAATCATTTGTTATAGTCACATTATTTGACCCAGACAAACGGGGTGATTATATAGAGCGGCGACTGTAATTTAAAAAAAAGGGTTGTGAGCCATAAAAATTTTATGACCACCACTCTTCGGTATATTTATAAATTGATTAGAAATCTGTAATTTTTAAACTACTTAAAGACCGTTCTGAACGCGTTCGTTACAATTTCGCCAAAACCACTTATTTTGATTAGATTTATTTATGCGCCTGTCAATCTTTTCGAGCAGAGCTCATTCAAAAAATATTCTTCTTTTTAACACATTTAGTTAAATACTTTGTAGCTTTTCAATTTTAAACCAATTGACAAGAATTCATCCATAATATTTGATTTAATTGATATTTGCTTTAAAGGAAGGGAGGAGGTCGAAAATTACGTCTCCTCTGTAATTTTCTTACATAAGGAGGGGACATAACCATGGACCTTGTGTTGAAAATTTTTCATACTCATACCCCCTTGTCTATGTATGTTAAAATTTCTGTTTGTTTTTAAGCATTCATGTATGTTAATAATGCTTGTATGTTGATACTAAATTTTTGTATGCTATGAAGATTTTTAAGTATGTAAAAAAGATTTTAATGTATGTTGAGAATGTGAACCCAATAAAAGTTATAAAAATTAAAATACGGATATTTGATTTACAAAATATAAAACTTATTTAAGACGAATTAAAAACCCAAATAAAATTTGAACACTTTATTTTGTATTGGCATACTTGTTTAACTTTTTTCGACTGAATTTACCTTCGAAAAGACTTTGCACAGAGCTAATAACAGTAGAAAGGAAAGAAAACCTAAAACCTGTGTTTTGAATACATAATAAATAAGTTAACTAATAAAAAATTGACTTTAGATTGATTTTTTTTGTTATGACTAAAATTCAAAAAGTTGTGAATACAGTGATGGGAAAGGTTATGTTACAGACATAATTTTTTTTTCAGAAAAAATTGGAAAAAAACTAATTAATTTTTTTTGTAAAATGTGAATGAACTTGAACTCTAACGAAAATTTATGGTACTTTTTTTAAGACGCTTATCCTCTCTTTTTTGTTTCTCTTTTCTCTTATATTCAAGTCCACCACTAAAAAATTGGCGCAAATTGTTTCATTTTTTGGTTTTCTGTTAAAAAATCTTTTTCAATCAAGACTTTTTTTATTTTTTCCAACAAAACTAATTATATTTTTTTGATTGCAGCTAGAAAACTTTTGACAATGGTTGGAATAAGAAAAAAAATAAATGGTGACAAAACACTTTCTTTGACTCAAAAAGAACGTTGAAGAAAACCAAAAAAAAAAGTTCAGAATTGTATTTTACTCAAGATCAACGACCTCATCTTAGAGGAGAGACACTCCTGAATAATTTTGTTTATTATCCGGTCAATGAGGTTTTAGGTAAAGACATAGACGCGGTAAGGAGAGTTTCATTTTTTTAAATTAAAAGAAAAAAATTAAGATATCCAAAGGTAGAGGCTTCAGCCTTCCATAAGAAAAAAATATTTAATTCTGTGAGTTTTACGGTCGAAATACGCGATATTTAACAGGTTGAAAATCCTGGAGTTGTTTTGCTAACTCATATTTTTTTGAACGAAAAAATTGTAAAGAGGAACGTTAACTACAAATCGAGAAATGACGGCTTATTGTTCGACGATTCTCGTTTCAATCATTTTTATGCTACGATTCTTAGTCTCATTTTCTTTTTTGTAGCTAGGAAAAAGAAGATCATACCGTCTCAGGAAAGCCAAAAACCTAAAAGTAAAAAAAATAATTTGTTTCAATTTCCAATTTTTTATAAATTTATATTTTAAGTTCAAACCGAAGATGAATTAGATGACCTAAACACATCAACAAATTCATTTTCCTTGATAGTAAATCTTCTCTCAGTTAAAGAAACAAACGAGTGCTTTTGAGATTTTCGCAAAAAATTCTTTTAATCTTCAACAACAAGTAAGCTAAATTATAATTAAATTCATTTAATTCATAAGATTCTTTATTTATAAAAAAATGTAGTTGATCAAAATAAACATCTTTTCCTGTTGGAAAAGAAAGTAGACCAAAAAAATCAAGTGACTTTGTTTAAGCTTTAGTCCAATTTAATCACACCAAAAAGGACAAGTTTGTTCAATAACTCTCAAGTAATGGTAAATCAAGCAAAAGTTTTGATAAAAATAACTTCCAGTAAAAGTAAAAATTTTAATAAAAAAATTAAAAAAAGTTTTTTTACCAATTTTTTTTGGAAAAGGTGAAGACGAACGCGACGAATAGTATAACACTTTCAAAAAGTCATTTGTGGCGACGATGAAAAAGAAGTTACCAGATACCGCCTTCAGACTGGACATTAAAACTCTTAAACTTTTGTATGAGGAAGAAATGGTCAAAATTAAAAGTAAGCTTACTAAATAAAAAGAATTAAAAAAAAAATTTTATTTTAATGTTTAAGGAGCTTTAAAATAAACTTGTGAACTATAAAGAAGATATTTTCAATACTATTGGCGGAAATCCTCGACAATAAAAGGTATCTAAAACATAAAATTTTTCAAGAGAGAGAGCAAACAAAAAATTTATAAAAAGGTAAAAATTAAGAAGAAAAATATTTAATTTTAAAATTAATAAAATTAAATTAAAAATTATATTTCGTAACATTAAATATTTTAATGACTGCACGGCTCTTTAACAAAACCTGTTTAACAGATCTCCTAACCCTACCCACTAACACGGTGTCTCAATGCCTGTCGCACTCACCCTGATGCTCTATTTGTTTCTCTCACACTCACCAATCACACTCGACAACAAGGGCGTAGCCAGACTTTTTCTAATAGAGGGGCTCAAGTAGAAAAAAAAAATTACAAAAATTCATTTTATTTAATGGAATTGTCATAAAATTATGTTTTAATTGATACAAAAAATAACATTAAAAAACAATGAGATTATGTTACCACCTATGCAAATCTTGTTAAAATTTGCATATAAAAAAAGATAAATTTGCTAATTTCTGTCTAAATTTATTAACAATTATCTATTCTTTTTACCGAAATGCATTGGAATATGCAAACGAGGCGCCGATCTCCTTTTCGATAATCATTTCATGGCCTGCTTATCCGCATGTGGTTGATTAAATATACGCAGACGAATTTATCCATCCTAAAGCCGACTTACAGTTGCTTTCCGACAAAAGTCGTACCATTTTTCTAGAAATGAATGGTTTAAAATCCTCGCCCCAAAAAACAGAAACAGTCGAAATTTTTTCTCCCCTTGCAGAGATCGAAACCCCGACCCTCTGCTTTCAAGACTAGCTCGCAAACTACTCGGCTATATGGGCTATATTACCGTTAACGCTCGCAAATAAACCATGGCTAGAAGTGGAAAACCTTTTTTGATACCTGGGTCTAATATCTTTTTTACCCCAATTTTTTGACTCTTTTTAGCTCAAATTAGAATTAGTCTAAGACCAGGGACATTTACGCGTCATCTGAATTTAAGGACATTCTTTTCAGTAAAAACTGATTTAAATGAAAGTTTTAGCATCAGATATCAATTTTTTTAGTTCTCCTAAATTTAAATTTAGAAAAAAAACTTGACTTCATTAGTGCCATTAGTATTCCCTTAATCCCCCAGTGGTAAAAATTGATTTGGATCTTCCTAAACATCAAAGTTAAATATGGTTTTCTCCATGGGACAAAAATGATCAAAATTCGAAGTCAAATGTTTAAAAATAGTCTTTCTTCTTTCACCCCGAGGGAAATTTTGCGAGCGTTTACAGTAATTAGTCACATAAAGTTAACGACTCAGAATTTGTAAATTTGGAAGATGCTATAATATTAGTAGATGAATTTTGACTAAGATAACAGTTTTATGTTACTCAAAAAGATAGAATTTACTTAGAAGGGGGTCTTGTTTAAAATCCTAATAGATTTAAAAAAATTTTGTATGTAAAAAGCGAAAAATATTAGCAATCTCTGCAACATATGACCAACTTTCGAGCAACTTTTAATAAAAAAAAGAAACTTTTGGTCGTTCCTGGTAATCCATGAGAAAACCTACGGAGCTTTGTTTTCTTAAGCTGCTTGATTAGCTGTAGTATTCAAAGAATTTTTTATCGATAAATGATTGGTTGATTTAGGGAAAGAAAAGTTACATTTTTATTGAAAAATTAGTGATTTATTTTTAATGCATGTATATATGTCAAAATAATTTATAAATTAATTTTCGAAAAAAATCATAATTTGGCGAGTACATGCATTAAAATGTAAAATTTAACAGAAAATTTTTGAAAAATTTTGGGTTGGGGGACCAACCCCCCTTAATTATTTTGATAGGGGGGCTCAAGGCCCTTGTCATATAAGGAGAGTACTCTATTTATATGACATGTCATTAATAAACGAACACTTATTTTTAAAAATTGAAATTTTCGCTTTGTATGTGTTACCTATTTATTGTATGTATTTGTTACGAAATATTTTGTGGTTTTATATTCATTGTTGTGAAATTAATAATTAAAAAATGGACACTTGTTGACCAATACTGGTTTGCCGTGCCTGTTTTTATTTAAAAAACTTTTATTTATAAAGAAATTACATAAATTAAATTGATTATTTTATTTAACCTTTTTCTCTACTTAATTTACATAAACGACATCTCTAAGTATACATTTATGTAAGTTTTTAAGTTTCAAGGTTAATCAACAGGCTAGTGCCCTTGTCTAGAATATAGACTGATTAACTCTCCATTTATTTAATAAAGATAAAATTTTTTTAAAATAAAATAAAATTAAATCAATTTTCATAATATCAAAATAAAAAATAAATTTTAAAAATTAAATTAAGTTTATCAAAAATTTTTAAAGCATCATTGAAAATTAGGTTGATGTTGTTGAATATTGACAATTTAAAGGTGCTAAATTTGAGAACCATTCTGTTTATAAGGAATTTGTTAGCCAATTTTGTGTACACATAACCAAATGTGTTTTCACCACTTTTTGTTTTCGATTTCGGCACCATAAAATCACTTTTGTTTCTTAAGTCGTACTCAATTTTACGCGACTCATTTGTGACTAATTGTTCTCTGAGCTGAATAGGTGAGTTCTCCATTTTAATGATCTTGTATGAAAACGACAGCATTCTCTCCAGAGCTCGATGTTGAAAAGCAAAGAGCCCATACTTTTCTAGAACATTATTTAAATCATTAAAGTCACAAGAATTCACTTTAACTTTCAATAATTTATAAATACATAAATAGAAACAGTTAGCTAGCCTTTGGATGGCTTCTTTTGAAAAATAACAAATTAGTGTAAAAACATAATCAAAATAAGGTAAAATAAAAGTTTTAAAAAATTGAATTTTTACAGATGTACAAAGATAGAAAAGTCTTTTTATTGAAAACAGTTTCTTGTTTACCGATAAACATGTTTCCGAAACTAGTTTCATGAAATTTAATCTGTTATCAATGGTAAAGCCCAATAATTTAAAATTATCAACAACTTTAATTGAAACCTCTTTAATCTGAATAAAATCTGGTACTTCAATTTTTTTCTTTGTAAATACCATAAAGAAGGTCTTATCCCAATTTATATCCACCTTATTAAAATAACACCAAGTTTTTAGTTCTTCAATAACCCCACCAGTTTCGCTTATTAATGTGTCCAAATTGTTGCCAGTCTTCGTAAGACTTGTATCATCAGCAAATAACTCTATATAAGCTTTTAGCATACACAAGGGAAGATCATTAATAAAGATTAAAAAAAGAAGTGGGCCTAATACTGAGCCTTGCGGAACCCCAAGTTTTAGTCTAGCTTGTTTGGATAAGAGATTTTTCAAAAGAAGCTTTTGAGACCTCTCATCAAAGTAGTTTGTCATTAAAGCTAGAGAGTTGTTATCAAAACCGTAATGAAATAACTTTAGGAGCAAAAGTAAAGGATCTATTAAATCAAATGCTTTTCTAAAATCAATGAAAAGGGATAACGCAATTAACTTTTCATCAAGTACTTTGTTAATAAAAGACACAAATTCATGTATAGCCGTCTGGCATGAAAACCCAGACCTAAAGCCATGTTGCCCCTTGAAAAATACCTTATTTGACTCAAAATAAGTAACAATTTGTTTGGCTAAAAGCTTTTCAAACATCTTAGCTAAAGGTGAAAGGACTGATATTGCCCGATAGTTATTCATATCAGACTTATCCCCCTTGTTTTTATAAAGAGGAGTCACAACCGCTATTTTCCAATCTTCCGGAATTTTCTTCAATTCCAAACAACTATTAAATAGTTTATGAAGAATTGGGATAAATAATTCAGGCATGGCTTTAAAAATTTTTGTATGAATACCCACATGTCCTGGAGAGCTAGAAGTTGGCAAATCATTTAATGATTCCTCGACATCTTTAAGACTAAAGGATTCAAATGAAAAGCCTGGAGTTATGATCTTATTTTCTCTTTTAAGATCTTTGAATTTTTCAAAGATAAATTTAGCTGATTCGTCTTCTGTAGAAAACGAAGATGATTCAATATTCGTGAAGAAATTATTGAACATCTCAACTTGATCAGCAACTGAAGAAGCTTTGAAGTCACCACTCTGAATTACTTCAGTTATTTCAGGGCAATCATCAAAATTTTTATCGCTTCTCAGTTTAACCGACGACTTGTAGAACTGCCAGAATTTTTTAGAATTCTTAAAGTCCTTCGGTGTCTGGTTTTTAAAATACTCCTTAATTTTTTGGCAATTTAATGCTTTGAAATCCCTTCTAGCCTCTTTATAATCAGCCTGAGTTTGCTCATTCTTACTCTCAGAGTAAATGTAAAAACAATAATCACGATATTTCTTCGCAGCTCTTAATTCATCATCAAACCAGGGACAATGATTTTGCTTCTTTGGTTTAAAAATCTTCTCAGGGCAGCATTTTTCAACAACCTCAATTACCCTGTCTTTTACAAAACCCCATTTATCTTCAATATTAGGAAACTTATCAATAATGCTAAAGTCAATAGATGAAATACAAGTCTTAACCTTTTCTAGATTCTTTTCAGAGTAAACTCTGGTTGGGATGCTAGTCATAATTTTCTTTTCAACCAATAAATCAAAAGAAGCTACCAGGAATTTATGATCGCTATACGGACAACCTATAACCTTTGAAACAGGGTCTAGATCATCTGGATATAAAACATGATCTATTCTACTTAATTTAACCCCAATATCCCCACTTTTATTATTCTTAATTCCAATCCTGGTTGGATCTTTTGTGACTGTTTTCAAACTAAAGTTCTCCAAAAAATTTGAAAACATAGGATCTCCAGAAGTTGGATCCAAATTAAGGTCACCTATAATCAAAAAACGATCATTAGTATTGATTGAAAAAATAAAATGCTCAAGAAAATCAAGAAAATCTTTGTTTCTCAACGATGGTGGTTTATAGCAACAAAGAACATTAATTTGTTGTCCCTTTGCCATAAGAGCTACAGAGATCCCCTCAAAATTCAATGAAATTTCAGTCTTAATAACCCTTATATTCTTTTTGACCAAGACCATTACTCCCCCACCATCCCTGAGCCTATCTCTTCTGAGAACTGTATAGTTTGGATGTGAAAAAAAACTACTTGGGATGGAGTCATCAAGCTTCGTCTCATCAATTGAGATTAAATCATAGAGACCTAAAGAAACCACTTCAAGTAATTCATTCTTTTTTAGAAAAAGGGAATTTACGTTTAAATGTAGAATCAAAAATCCTGAATTTCTAGCCCCAAAATCTTTTAGATCTTCCAAATAGTTCGGAAAATTTGGAGTATTTTTCCTCTGGGTAAAATAATCATCTTCAAAATTGAAAACTAAAGGAAGGAGATCACCATTAAAGGGTGTAGGATCAATATTCACCCAGTCGATTCTTCTAGGGGTCTTCTTTTCCTTGATTTTAAACTTATTTTGGCCTAAAGTACCACATTTTGGCAAATGTTTTTTAAACCATGCCTGACTTACATAAGACTTAGAGCAGTCAGGACATATAAAAGATTCCTTACTGGGCTTAACCATCGTTACAAATTTAAATTTAATTACAGATAATTTACAAAATTTATTTACAATTAGATAACAAATCCAAAAAAAAAAAAAAAATTTAAAAAAAAATTAAAAATGGAAATTTACAATTTTTTAAAGACAAAAATTAAATCTATACCTCAATCATAATTTGAACAAATTATGATAAATCTGAAGCACACTTGAAACTGAAAATTGAAACTTGTTTTGAATGAAAAAATCGCTCGCGACAAAAAGGAACGACGAACGAGAAATTTGGTTCGATAAACGACTCAATCGTGTACCTTTAGATACCAAACAAATTTTTTTCTGAATTTTGAATAGAGTTCCATTTTCTGAAAAGAACAAAAAAAAATTGAAATTTTTTCGACGATGAAAAAGAAGTTACCAGATACCGCCTTCAGACTGGACATTAAAACTCTTAAACTTTTGTATGAGGAAGAAATGGTCAAAATTAAAAGTAAGCTTACTAAATAAAAAGAATTAAAAAAAAAATTTTATTTTAATGTTTAAGGAGCTTTAAAATAAACTTGTGAACTATAAAGAAGATATTTTCAATACTATTGGCGGAAATCCTCGACAATAAAAGGTATCTAAAACATAAAATTTTTCAAGAGAGAGAGCAAACAAAAAATTTATAAAAAGGTAAAAATTAAGAAGAAAAATATTTAATTTTAAAATTAATAAAATTAAATTAAAAATTATATTTCGTAACATTAAATATTTTAATGACTGCACGGCTCTTTAACAAAACCTGTTTAACAGATCTCCTAACCCTACCCACTAACACGGTGTCTCAATGCCTGTCGCACTCACCCTGATGCTCTATTTGTTTCTCTCACACTCACCAATCACACTCGACAACAAGGGCGTAGCCAGACTTTTTCTAATAGAGGGGCTCAAGTAGAAAAAAAAAATTACAAAAATTCATTTTATTTAATGGAATTGTCATAAAATTATGTTTTAATTGATACAAAAAATAACATTAAAAAACAATGAGATTATGTTACCACCTATGCAAATCTTGTTAAAATTTGCATATAAAAAAAGATAAATTTGCTAATTTCTGTCTAAATTTATTAACAATTATCTATTCTTTTTACCGAAATGCATTGGAATATGCAAACGAGGCGCCGATCTCCTTTTCGATAATCATTTCATGGCCTGCTTATCCGCATGTGGTTGATTAAATATACGCAGACGAATTTATCCATCCTAAAGCCGACTTACAGTTGCTTTCCGACAAAAGTCGTACCATTTTTCTAGAAATGAATGGTTTAAAATCCTCGCCCCAAAAAACAGAAACAGTCGAAATTTTTTCTCCCCTTGCAGAGATCGAAACCCCGACCCTCTGCTTTCAAGACTAGCTCGCAAACTACTCGGCTATATGGGCTATATTACCGTTAACGCTCGCAAATAAACCATGGCTAGAAGTGGAAAACCTTTTTTGATACCTGGGTCTAATATCTTTTTTACCCCAATTTTTTGACTCTTTTTAGCTCAAATTAGAATTAGTCTAAGACCAGGGACATTTACGCGTCATCTGAATTTAAGGACATTCTTTTCAGTAAAAACTGATTTAAATGAAAGTTTTAGCATCAGATATCAATTTTTTTAGTTCTCCTAAATTTAAATTTAGAAAAAAAACTTGACTTCATTAGTGCCATTAGTATTCCCTTAATCCCCCAGTGGTAAAAATTGATTTGGATCTTCCTAAACATCAAAGTTAAATATGGTTTTCTCCATGGGACAAAAATGATCAAAATTCGAAGTCAAATGTTTAAAAATAGTCTTTCTTCTTTCACCCCGAGGGAAATTTTGCGAGCGTTTACAGTAATTAGTCACATAAAGTTAACGACTCAGAATTTGTAAATTTGGAAGATGCTATAATATTAGTAGATGAATTTTGACTAAGATAACAGTTTTATGTTACTCAAAAAGATAGAATTTACTTAGAAGGGGGTCTTGTTTAAAATCCTAATAGATTTAAAAAAATTTTGTATGTAAAAAGCGAAAAATATTAGCAATCTCTGCAACATATGACCAACTTTCGAGCAACTTTTAATAAAAAAAAGAAACTTTGGTCGTTCCTGGTAATCCATGAGAAAACCTACGGAGCTTTGTTTTCTTAAGCTGCTTGATTAGCTGTAGTATTCAAAGAATTTTTTATCGATAAATGATTGGTTGATTTAGGGAAAGAAAAGTTACATTTTTATTGAAAAATTAGTGATTTATTTTTAATGCATGTATATATGTCAAAATAATTTATAAATTAATTTTCGAAAAAAATCATAATTTGGCGAGTACATGCATTAAAATGTAAAATTTAACAGAAAATTTTTGAAAAATTTTGGGTTGGGGGACCAACCCCCCTTAATTATTTTGATAGGGGGGCTCAAGGCCCTTGTCATATAAGGAGAGTACTCTATTTATATGACATGTCATTAATAAACGAACACTTATTTTTAAAAATTGAAATTTTCGCTTTGTATGTGTTACCTATTTATTGTATGTATTTGTTACGAAATATTTTGTGGTTTTATATTCATTGTTGTGAAATTAATAATTAAAAAATGGACACTTGTTGACCAATACTGGTTTGCCGTGCCTGTTTTTATTTAAAAAACTTTTATTTATAAAGAAATTACATAAATTAAATTGATTATTTTATTTAACCTTTTTCTCTACTTAATTTACATAAACGACATCTCTAAGTATACATTTATGTATTCCTCAAGATGCTGGCCATAACGAAAATATGTCAATTCCAAATCTAGTCATGATCAAATAAATCATGAAACAATAATAATAATCCATTCCACAGATTGATTCGGGATCTGGAGGACCTAATAATAACTGTCAAAATAATCAAAGTTATGATTATCAATATGGTATTACGCAATTTGAATATATTACAAAAGTTATGTAATACAATTGCGTACTAAAGAAAAGTTATAAATAGCTGTGGATTTTTTACTAACTTTAGTCTAGATTTAATATTAATTTTAGGTTCTGTATTGTTTAAATAAAATTTATAAAAACCAGAATTATCTTTATTTTATATTCCTCTGGAAATTACGGTTAAGTAAGGAATCCCAATTTAAGCGTAACATATTTGGTAGCAGCGATAAAATACGATTAGGTAAGATAAAAATGAGAGTAGAAAAACGATCACAATTACTAAACCACAAAAATTAAAACCACAAAATATATCGTAACATATCGACATCAACAAAACCGCTCAAATACGAGACATCTTTCAAAATTTATCAGAAAAAAATGACTGGCATTTTTTATTTTTACCAAAATTTACAAAAATTATCGTAAATTTACCTGAAATATGGTAAAAACCGAATTTTTTACTTTTGTGATTTTACGGTATTTTATGTAATTTTTGGTAAAAATTCAATAATTTACGGTAATTAATGTAAATTTTTGTAAAATCCTCGTATCAAATCACCACTGTATATTTTTTCTCAAATTTCTCAAATTAATTCATAATTCAACAAATTGAAAAATTGAAATTTTCTAAATTAACATAAATTATACGTATTAATTTTTGTTTGTTCAAATGACTGATCCTCTAGAACTTATTCACAATTGGCCGGGTCTTGGACCAGAAAGGCCCTCTGTCTTAAACATCCGACATGACGAATGGATAAAATCGCTAGCTATTACTGTCAAAGCCCTTCAACTTAAGATTGAAGAGCAAGGAATAATAATTGGAGAACAACGATTAGAGATCAACCAACTCAAACAATCAGTTACATCGAATGCAAACCTGCCGTTCTCATTTAGTGAAACTGTTGCCAAAAACTCAAGTAAATCTGATGTCAAAAATTATTTTTTATCTAAAGTTCATGCTGAATTAAGAGAAAAATGTAAGATTGAGAACAATATTATTGTTAATGGTCTACCACGACCTGAAGGTCAAGAACCCGAATAAATGTCAGTTAATGAACAGGAGCAAATCGATGAACTTATAGAAACTCTCGAGACCCGTTTGCGTTAAAAAAGGTGATAAACGTGACCCGAACAAACCAGCAATGCTACTAGTCGAATTCCATGATAACGATAGTAAAGTCAAAGCCTTGAGTAAAGCAAACAACCTCAAAGATAAACGGACTTAAACTCGAGTTTTTGTTAACCCAGACAAGACTGCTGCTGAACGAGCAAGCGAAGCTAAATTGAGACATTGATAAATAAAATCATTGACTGGACCGTTGATTGGAAATTGGATCTAAACTTAAGTAAATGTAAAGTAATGCACCTTGGTAACAAGGCAATACATCGGGATAACCACTACTCGTTTGAATTCGAAGACGAATCGTACATAATTGTAAACAGTAGATCAGAGCGAGACCTCGGGGTAATCATTCAAGACAACTTTGAAATGGGATGAACACATATCAAACACTGCTTAAAGCAAATGTTTTTGGCTGTTAATTACCTGTTCGTTTAAATTACTTAATTTTTGTTTATAATATTTTTTTTACGTAAATAAAAATAATTGTCTCAATACAACATTTCATATTTATTTTCTTACTTAATCTCTGTTTCAATTTACTTAGTGTACAATACTGGTCTTTCACATGTTCCCTAAATGAACGTTCGTGAACGTTCATGAACGTTCATCCCCATTTTGAACGTTCATTTTTCCAAGGTGAACGTTTACGAACGTTCATCCTAATTTTGAACTTTCAGGATCATTCATGAACGTTCATTTTCGAAAATGAATTAAAAATAGAAACTTTTGGTTGTTTCTTAATTTTTCATGTAAATTAACAAAATTAACTTTTAAACCATTCATTCTGTTAGAAATATCAAATCAAGTTAGAGGAGTCAAATTTTTTTTCTTACTAATTTTTTGAAACTGTTAAAATAAAACGAAACAAAAATTAAAATGTGAATGTTATAATTATCTAGGTTCCTTAAAATAAATTATGTTTTAAAATTTTGAAAGAAAAAAAGTACATAAAGGGTTCCCTTTTTCAAAGTTAAAATTTAAATCCTATCAAATTCTTTTCAACTTTAAGCGATTTTAAAATGGTAAGAGGTCGAAACTCCACGCAAATATCAAATAAAGTCCCTCAGGATGTTAAAAATAAGGTTAAAGAAGACGAACAAAAAGAGAAGTCAAAAAATAAATTAAATATATTAAAGCTTGTTAAAAATGAAAATAATAATGGAACTGAGTCTGAAACAGAATCGTTACCTAAAAAATTTTAAAAAAATAATCAAGAGTCAGACGATGAGGATGAGACGGGTTCAATTGATCCTATAAAAAAAAAATCAATACCAAAAACGAAGCGCAAGACGAAGACGGAAGAAGAAGTCATCGTAGAATATCTGGAAGAGTTCAAGCGAAGCTATGATCTCAAAATAAACAATTATTTTAAGCAACTTAATTCGAGCTTAAATGTACTTGAAACAAAGATTATGGAGGTAACTTTTTCTAAAACAAATTTAATATCGGACACTAAAAAAAAAAATTTTAAATTTTAGAATTTACAGAGTATGAACAATAAGTTGGACTTGTTGATTGTTAAAAAGGTAACCAGTTTTTTATTTATTTTTTAACTCGAATAAATTTTAAAATCTTTATTTTTTTAAAGGAAAAAGCATTTGAAAGTCGGTACGTGAATCAAAGCGATTCAATCATCTGGGAAAATTCGTTTTCACCAGATATGCCTTCAAATATTCGTAATTTTGTCAATCAAAATAATAAAATTTTAACGACAGAATTCAAAATAGGATCGGCTAATAGTAATCTACAAAAAAATTTAAGTCGAAATTACGAAAATTTGAAGACCAATAGCGTATCAAGTGGAATTGAGCAAATGTCAATTCCAAGTGTTCCGGATGAACCCGTATGTTTGAACTCAAGTAACTCAATTAAAAAAGGTTTGCCATTTTAACCCACCCCACCCATCTTCAATTAATCAAGCTAATTTTTCTATTTAAATTTAGAAAAACTGGTAGTCGACTATAACAGAATGCTAGAACTAGCCGACCAAGCTCATAGTATTCCGAATTTGGCATCCGTCTGCTTACCGAATTCTTTGACGAATCGGAATTGTCAAATGAAGTAAATGTTCGTGGACAAACAATTAATGGAGCTCCGCCAAAGAAAGCTTTGGACCCTCATCGTATGGAAAAAATAAAAAAATTTTGTCTAGACCAAGACACAAGTGGACTAGACAAGGAAGTCATATGCCGTTCATGTGTCAACGCAATGAATAAAAAAATATCATGTTATAAAAAAAAATATGAAAATTTTGAATTTTTCAAACTCTTTTGTTTTTTTCGTTAAATTTTTCGACAATAATGTTGATATTGTGTTTAATTAATCGATAAACTTTATACTTCCATTCCAATAAAAAAATCGTTTTGTTAATAAAAAGTTCAAAAAAAAATTAGTTTGTTTTTTATTCTCAAGCATTTGATCAAGCTTAAGCAAATTCTTAAAATGTTTTGTCTGAAATAGTACGTTTCAATCGAACCAGTAAAATAACGGATTAATACAAAGATTTCTAATTTTGATTAGCCCAATAATGCCGATACCATACCACTTGTGGTCAAGTTTATCTTTATGCAGCCTGTGATAATCATCGTTTTAAAACAGTTTATGATATAGAACCTGTAATTCCATGACTGTAAATTAGAGACAATCCGTTATTTAATCATTCGACTCTATATGAACTATTTCCAAGTGTAACGTACCATTTTTGTTGAGAGATTTGTAACTCGTGTTTAACCCTGTCAACTATTGATTTCAATTTAAGATAAAATGAGGTTAAATCCAAGACAAAAAGCTAGAATTATAATTATATCTCAAGACAACAAGCTTAAATATGTCAAAAAAAAATTTGAATTGATATCACTTGAGGCTAGAAAAGAAAAAATATTTATCACGGCTAAATCTGTTAGAAAGATTTTGAAAAAAGGGTTATTTATAGTAAGGCTGCTTTTAAAATTTAGCTTAAAATATTTAATTTTTCAATATTATAAGAAATGATTGGCCAAAAAGTAAATTCCGATCGGTCGAATAAAAGAAGAAAAATCACTAATCAAGAATGGATAAATGTGAATAGAAAAATCCTGAAAAATAAAGAAATTACGACAAGAGCAATAAAAAAATCACTCACTCTTAAATGTGCTGAAAGAACTCTTAGAAAATATATTTTCATGCTTGGCTGGCGAAAGATTAATACCAAGTTGTATTTCATTTTTATAGACAATTAAAGGTTGACTAATAAAAAATTTTATTTTTTAAGATATTGTCAACTTATTTCAGCTAAAAATAGGGTCCTTAGATATCATTTTGCTTGTATGTATTCAACCTTTGGGGAGTCATTTGACGATGTAATCTTCATAGACGAAGTTACAATTGAATTAAGGAAGGAAACCTATAAAAGATGGTTCAAGAAAGATGTTATAGAGGTTTATCGAGGCAAAGTAGGACGGGAAAAACACAATGCTAAAGTAACTCATATTATTAGGCTTAGTCTTTTATTATTAGAGGATAATTTTATTATTTCCCTTTTGGGTTCATGTTCTTGCTGGCATTTCTAGAAAGGGCGCAACTAGCTGTGTGATTTTCAGGGGAAAAATGAATAGCAAAGGTTTCCAAAAATTATTTCAAAAAAGTGTAATGTTTTTTATCGTAAAAAACTACCCCAAAGGTCATCGTTTGTTTATGGACAATGATTCTAAACATGTTAGTTTTGATACCACCAGATTTTTGAAGAAAAATAATATCAATCATTTTAAAACTCCACCCCAATCACCGGTAAAATTTTATTTATTTTTGATAATTATAAGAAAGAGCTAATTTTTTTAAGGATTTAAATGCCATTGAGATGGTCTGGAACGACCTGAAGTTTTTCTTGATTTCCTCAATAAAACCATCTAATGTTGATGATCTGGTTAATGGAATTGAAGAATTCTGGACAAAAGTAGATGTTGACAATTGTGTTAAAAAAAAAATCATTTAAACAGAGTAGTAAAAAAGATAATTTATTTGCAGGGAAGGCAAACCGGTCTGTAATTTTTTATTTAGAAAAATTTCAAGATATACACTCTAAAAAATAATAAATTTTTTTGAAACAACCAAAAGTTTCTATTTTTAATTCATTTTCGAAAATGAACGTTCATGAATGATCCTGAACGTTCACCTTGGAAAAATGAACGTTCATGAACGTTCACGAACGTTCATTTAGGGAACATGACTCTAACCCTGACGGGGGCTTGAGCCCCTCTATCAAAAAAATATGGGGGGCTGAGCCCCCCCTATTTGAAAGTTCATTTTTTCAAAATTTTTCAAAAATTCTCTGTTGAATTCTACAATTTAATGCATGTACACTAATTTTTCAATAAAAATGTAACTTTTCTTTCCCTAAATCAACCAATCATTTATCGATTAAAAATTCTTTGAATACTACAGCTAATCAAGCAGCTTAAGAAAACAAAGCTCCGTAGGTTTTCTCATGGATTACCAGGAACGACCAAAAGTTCCTTTTTTTTATTAAAAGTTGCTCGAAAGTTGGTCATATGTTGCAGAGATTGCTAATATTTTTCGCTTTTTACATACAAAATTTTTTTAAATCTATTAGGATTTTAAACAAGCCCCCCTTCTAAGTAAATTCTATCTTTTTGGGGGATTAAGGGAATACTAATGGCACTAATGAAGTCAAGTTTTTCGGCAAAAGCCTCAGGCCCTGCCGGTAGCATCAGAAGCCAGAACACACTCTACAGGCAACTTGTTAACTTTTTCACAAATAGAGTAGTACCTAACTGGAATAGTTTGCCGGATGATATCAAGAATGTCTTTGAATGCGAATAATCCGTTAAAGTTCATCAAAAAGATAGCTAGAATGGTATTATTTAAAAATCTCAAAAATCTTTTTCTTGTAATTTTCACAAACACGTAAAAAATTCTAAATTATTTATTTTAGAAAAATAAAATTGAAAAGTTTTGAAATGAAATAATCCCTATTATTTTTAGTAGGAGGAGTTATATTTTTTTAAAAATAATGAAACTTTAGTTAAAAAATATTTCAAAGTGAAATGCGACTGTATTATTTTAAAAATTTTATTTGATAGGAGTATCAATAAAAGAAAATAAGATCATGCTTTCTAACGCGGTAGTAAAAAGTTGTTTAAGAATTTGAAACAATCCTCAGAAACTTTGCGGGATATTACTTAGAAAATAGACTAAGTTTAAAATTTTTTTTTTCCTTTTTCGTTATTTTTTAAACTTTTGCACAAAGAACAAGTCTAACGGACAAAATTTATTCATTAATTCGATTTCCGCACCGAAGCCAGACTTAGTGATTTTTCGAATCCAATTGAGTCGATTTTAAATCATGGCTAATGGCCTAGAGTAAAATTGGACTAGAGTTCAATTTTCGAGTTCTTATCTCTCACTTCACCATAATATTGTCAAACTCGTTTTTATTTTTTTAAACCCTACCGTATACTCATCCCCATACATTTCAAATAAAATTTATAGAAAAAAAAAAAAAAAATACTCTGAGCTGCTACGCTGCTACGCCTAGCTGCTACTCTGAATTTTCCGGCCATCCAACCAAAACTATGGAACTTGATTCTGAGAAATTATCCATATCAAGTGTGGGGTCAAACCATTGACTTATTTCTAACAACGATTCAGTTCTGACGTCCCCAACCAAACTTCCGCCGTCGTTATGAACTTCTCAACCCAACCAATTTGTCCCAACAGTTTTCGTCCTCATCCATAACAAGACTCTCCTCTAACATTTTTTTATAGACTTTTTTGTGATTAAGTCGTCTAGAGGGTTTTTTTTTATTTTGCTTGGGTCAACTGACATAGTTTCTTTTTGATCCATTGATTGGTTGACAGTAAGTTCCATTAGCT
Source organism: Brachionus rubens (assembly GCA_022207745.1). Taxonomy (NCBI): domain Eukaryota; kingdom Metazoa; phylum Rotifera; class Eurotatoria; order Ploima; family Brachionidae; genus Brachionus; species Brachionus rubens. Next base: position 605,488 of record JAJVHD010000041.1, on the reverse strand, counting down.
TACCGATCGAATGATATATCTTAAGGTTTGTTGTAGCTTGTAACACACTTGTATCTATTGTATTCATAGTCAAACGCAATAGGTCATTTACAAGAGCGTTTGACGGTAATTCTATTGGTTTGATGGTAAAAGCCGAGTACTTATCATGAACAATTGTGTCCTACCAATCAATTAAGGGAGTACTAACGTTAGTTCTAGCTGCTACGGTTTTTGTAATAGTTTTTTTATGAGTCATTGTGGACGTAGCTTCTATGAAATTTTCGTTTAAGCTGCTAAAGGACTGTTCTGTTTGTGTATATTTGTTTATTTGAGTCAGGCGTTCGCGATTGCGCGCGTGGATTTCTTTTAATACTGAACGATTAAACGAGAATTTGAGTTGGTAACCTGTTTCAGCTGGCCATTCTATTCCCTTAATTATTTTTATTACTTGCCAATGGATCTTAGTATTACAGAACCGAAGGAAAACTAGAGCTGTTGCTGCTTTGGGGTCAACGTGCAATTTGCAATGGTGTTTATTGCCCCATTGAAGTCTGTTTTCATCCATGAAGCTCAATAGGTCTAGTTCTATGCGTCTTGCTGTGTCGTATCCAAAGTAGGCGAAAGGTATTCGTGAAATTAAAATGTCGTTTCTTGACAAATCCAGATTCGACAAATCGCATTCGCAGTAATTTGTAGCCATATTTTTAGTTTTTGAATGTTTTCAAAAATATTTGAAGATTGTGAAAAGAATTGTGTTCTATTTTTAAACGATTTAAAAACGGAGTTTAACACGTGCGAGGTTGAGAGTGAAAGAAAAAATAAACAACAACAACAAATAAAAAAAAAAAAAAAATATTATATAACAAATTCAAACTTAAATTTATATCTTTTATTTGCTAACTACTTAAGCTGCTAAAAAGCTGCTACAGATCGGTCAGGAGGTTTTCTAACTCTGTTGCTATTACGCATCGGTATTGTATCAGTCTCATTTGACACAATTTTATTTTTATGTATGTATCGACGGTTACTGTTAAGCTTTCGTTAAGTGCTATTATACATATTAAGAACTCTTCCTCATCGTCTTGAATGTCATCATCTGTTATTGTTTTGTCGTGTGGCATTCGAGACAAGGCATCAGCATTACCGTTAAGTCGACCTGGTTTGTAAATTATAACAAAATCATAAACCCGAAGTCTAAGGATCCATCTTGCTAATCTTGATGCTATTGGTCCTTTTTTGTTAAGAAGCCATTTAAGTGGTTTGTGGTCAACGTGTACTTTGAATGGTCTACCAAATAATAAAACATGGAAGTTTTCGATACCCATTACCGTAGAGAACAATTCTTTTTCACCAGTTGCATATCTTCTTTAAGCTGGGGTCATTTGTTTACTAAAGTAGGCAACTGGACGCAAATCAGACCCATGAAGCTGAGACAACACAGCTCCATAAGCGTAATCACAAGCATCAGTTGCTAGAATGAACTCTTTAGTAAAGTTCGGCAGTACTAAAACGTTTGGGGAGCAGAGTATTCTTTTAAGCTCTTCGAAAGCTCTTACTGCTTCTTCAGTCCATTTAACTTCGACATTCTTGTTTTTAACTTTACCACCTCTTGTGACCAAGCTGCTATCCAGATTTTTTGTAGACAGTAGGGCATTCAAGGGTCTTGCTATGAAAGCATATGATTTGATGAACTTTCTATAAAAATTTGAGAGACCCAAAAAACTTTTGAGTTGTTGTAGGTAAACCGGTAAGCTATAATCGCATATAGCTGCTACTTTTTTGGGATCAGGTTCGATTGTGTTTAATGAAATAATGTGTCCAAAGAATTCGACTTTTCTAGCAAGAGACTTGCACTTTGACAATTTCGGATCCCACCATCGGGTTTCTTTACGATGTTGACTGGAGAGCTCCACGGTGACGAGCTAGGTTCAATGAGTCCAGCTTCCAATTGTTCATCGATCATCCTTTTGAATTCATCGCGGACACTGAAGGGAACTGGTCTTTTTTTTTGTTTGATTGGTTGCATATCCGGATTGGTGAGTTTAATCTCATGCATGACTTCATCTGTTGGAGTGAGTTCGTTTAGATTGTAAGCTGCTACTTCTTCTAGCTTCTTTTCAATGGCTGCTTCCAGTTGTTCATCGTTCTCGAAATCGATGACATCGTTGTTTTCAACATTAAGGACCGATTGTTCGGAACGATCTTCCGGTTTGTCTTGATATTTCATGATTTTTGAAAATTTTTCTATCTCGTCTTTCAGTGGGGTTAACTTTGTTTTTAACGTTGGAAGTTTATGGATTAGGTCCATTCCAAAAAAGCATTCATTGCTCGTCTTCAAAGATGCTACTTTAATGTTTTGATTTTCTAACGGTGAGTTAGGGTCAATTATGCATTTCTCTATACGTACGGTTCCAAAACTGGGTAAAGCTCCCGATGCGGAGGTGAAGGAATTGCCTCTATACTTTTCGAGCTTGACATCATTTGAATCAGCGGCCAATTTATTGAATCCCTCTTCGCTCAGGATCGTCTCATCGGCACCAGTGTCAAGGTACTTTATTTTAGTGTTATTCATTACAGCGGTTCCCGTGATTCTACGGTTTTGTCGGTTGTTTTTTCCAATATAATTGACGTTAATTTCGGTTTCCAGCGTCTGTGTTTTGAGTGAAGCTGTAGTGTCGTCTTTTCTTTGGGGGGGGTTGTTGCTCCCAATTAGAAAATCGGGCATTGTAGTTCATTTTACGATTCGGGGGTCGATCTTGATATCGTGGCTGATAACGTTGTCGATCGTTCCTTGGGTTGTACGTATTGTAGGTCGCATTGTTCACTGGTTGACTCGTAGTTGCGAAGTTAATCTCAGGTGGATCGCTTTTACAACTCTTTTCGGAGGCCGTGGAAGATGATGAACCAGTCCTTTTTCTCAGTTCACTTGAATTTCTGGATGACTCATACGACTTTGCTAGATCAACATAGGTCTGTAGGTTTACTCCTGATTCTAACGAATTCATCTTACTTAAGGAGGTTTGCAACGTAATTGCTTGGTTGATGTACTTGACCATCCTTTGACTATTGAGATTTTTCATGAAGAAAGTGATTAACGTCTCTTGTTTGGTGATCTCAGCCCTTGAAGCTGCTTGTGAAAATCTCTGGAAGTAACTTTCAATAGTTTCATGTTTGTCACGTTTTAGTTCACAAACATCGTAAATAGCTGCTACAGGATCTAGCTGTTTATAAGGGTCTTCCTCTATTTGACCGTTTGGTTGAGTAATTGAACAAATTAACTGTTTAACTCCTTGGTAATCAGGGGTATGGATCTTTTGTAAGATTTCTAGGTCGATTGACGATAATAGAAGGTTTCGCCAAAGGCTTTTTGGATACGATTCGGCAAACGACTAGAATAGTGCAATCCATATTGGGAAGCTAATTGTTTTGGGATCGTAGTCCCTTGGTTTGGGGAAGTTTACTTCCGTACGAGAACTGTTACCTTGGACAGGTCCATCCCGTATAGGCTTTGAAGTGACATCACTTTTTATTGAGACCGATTGATTTGGCTTCCGCAATGGAGACATAATTTTGACGCAGGGATGCCTCCCTTTCCGAATACACGTACACGTGGTTATTGATATTAAAATAATTAAAGCTGCTACACCAATCCACACCATGGATGATAAGCTGCTACTGTTAACGATTGAGTTCAATCGTCTAAAAAAGGATGTATTTTCAAACACGTTTTTTTTAAACCACTCTGGGGTGTTGGACTTGTATCAATTTTAATTACACCCTCATCAGATTCTTGGTTTACTATTTCAGGTTTCTTTAGGTACCCTATACCTTTTGAAAGTTTGAACGACACATTTGGGTCGAAAAAATATAAAATTTGAAAGGCTACGATAAGCCAACACGCCAATTGGACGATTAACATATTCTTACACAATATTTGCTTAAAGCACTCAGGACAATTAATAATTATGTCGTTCTCTAATCCTCTATTTTCCTAACAGATTGGTTACCATGCACTACCAATCCTCACTTGGGGCACCAATGTTGTGGTCTCACAACGGGGACGAGTTCGGAGGAGAGAGAGAGAGACAAAAATATATTATAATTGTTTATTAATAAAAAAATGGAACGAACAATCAAAAGATTATATTGAAAAATAAGCTGCTACTTAAATCCAACACATCCAAACGCATGTAGAGAAAAAAGAGAGAGAGGGAGATAGAGCCTTTTATTAGTCTTAACTCTGTTCGGGCACAACAACTTTATAGTGGCCCAGATCATAAAGTCTAGGCTCTTGACGAGGGTCCTATTTATACCTTTTCTACGACCCCACCCAAGAACATATACTTTGGCTCATGTCATGTTTTAAGCTTTTTTGGTCGGTTTTTATAAAATTTAAAAAATTTCATCGAAATCTACGGATCAGAAGACCTAGAAATTGATGTAAGCATGATGAATTATTGACCTGTTTGGCCTGTAAGGAATTTCAGTGCAATATAAAAGGCAACAAGATACCAAAAAATAAATTTATTCAAAGGAAACATTTCAGACTCTCAAGATATCAGTAATAGGGTTCGAAAATTCTGACTCGGAGAATTCGAAAAAAATGCTCAAATTTTACATAAAATGGAAAAAAACACAAAACATATCATAGTATATGTTCTTTAGTACGATCGCACGATATGTATATATAGGACACTCGCCAAGAGCCTACTAAGTTTTATAGAGGAAGGGACGAGGAACATTTTAAAAATAAAATTGGCTTTGTTGGATGTTTTTTTCGGGAGTTGTTACATTTTTTCTGGAAAAATGATATTTTTTTTTAAAAAAAATAAAATGAGCTGTAGCAAAATAAGTTTAAATTTTTTTTTTATTTCCAAAAAAAAGTTAACTAATCAAATTTAATGTACTCTTAACGCTTAAAGCAAAAAAGGCATGTTGACTTTTTTTTCAGGACTTATAGCTCATAACCCTTAAAAATCGATGAGGGTCTGGCACATATACTCGACTTGGACCTATAGTTTTTTAAGTGAAAAGTTCTTTTTTTTCGCTTCTAAAAACCCTAAAATAGTAATTTTGGGTGTTTATTTTGATCCCTGACCGACTAAACTTTATGATCTGGGGCACTATATTAAATCTTTAAATTCCCTTCTTTTTTAAAGAATTTCTAAAGCATCTTTAAAGATACTTCAAAAAACCTTTAAAAAAAGGTTGACTGGGAATTTCTTTTTCGAAATTACAAGAAAAAATAAAATAAAAAAGATTTTAAGAAATCCAGCAAGTTTTGCGGGGCTAGTCGGCAAGTTTTAATAAAAAATGACTTTTTTCTTTTAATTGAAATAAATTGGTTAATCTTTTGGTGAAAAATTGAGCTGAACTTAAGTAATGTGAACTAAATAATAATTACAGTGGTGTTACGATACCATGAATTCACCACATTTTACGTAAATTAACGTTAAATCACCAAATTTGACAATAAATTACGTGAAATGACTGATTCTAGAAAACGTCA